>SJYV01034224.1:2014779-2074635 GCA_006410875.1 Neotragus pygmaeus | reverse complement strand
AGATCTTTATCTTCTTTGAAGCCCCCAAGCCCTGCAGGACCCCCCAGCTCAGTACGCATTTTTGTTCTATTAATATGAAGGAAAAGAGTAGAAGTGAAGCCTTTCTTCCAAGGCTGCACTGGATAACAGTCTACACAATGCAGTTGAGAGCATCTTCTAGATGTGGCCGAATCTGCTGAGATGGCTGTGAACGAGCTCAAATGCACATTAAGATGACTCCTGGGAGGGTGGCTGGATGTGGAGGGCAGAACAGCAAGGACAAGTGTGCACTATTAACACGTCACTGAGCACAGATGCTACTGAGACCAGTGTCCCCAAACAAGGGCTGGAAGGAGCCACTGCCCACAGACCACGTGGGTGCCAGGTTAGGGGCGGGGGGCACTCGAGGAGGATGTTCGTTAGTGTTCTGACCCAGACCTTCCAGAAAGAGTCCATCTACCGCTCACCCGCCCCGCAAGGACACTCCCTGGACTCTCCCAGAGCTCAGGGTGACCTTGACCTCCCATGACACCACCTCCGTGTCCCCAGGAAGCCAGCAGCCCTGAGCCCAGGCCAGGTGAGCGGCATCAGCTGCACTGCAGGGTCTGGGCTTCTTCCCACCAGGAGAGAGGGCTGAGCTCAGGAGAGGCCCGTCAGGAGAGGCCGGGAAGGACCCGCACACCAGCACCCCGCCTGTGAAGCCAGTCCTGCTCTCTCAGCCACACGCAGGAGGTGTATGGAGAGCGCCTCCACACTGAGCCGAGGCCCTCAGGGGGAGGACAGGTCTGCGGGACTAAGGCTGGCCAACAGCCTGGCGGGTGGGGCCGTCGCTGAGCTCTAGGAGGGAATGCCCACGGTCCAGGGAGAGCTGCAGACGTGCACAGGACCCCTGGGTCACGCCACCGTCAAAATGTTCAGGCACCCACACGACACTCCAGGTGCGTCTTGTTCTGGGAGAAGTAACGTTGTAAGGCTCAGAACAGCCTCCTGGCCCACACTCCATCTGAAAGTTTAATAACTTAAATGTCTGTAATTATCAAGGGGCATAAATCTCCTTATGAAAACAAATGTTTACAATATTACTTTGTTTAACCAGTAAACTTCACTTTTAGCAGCAATTATGAAATAAAATGCAAACAACTTCTCTAACAAAACGACACAAACTCAAGAGAAAAGATTGCCCATGCGTGTTACCCCTTTTGTTTAGAACAAGTCTGTCGAGAAATGGGTTTGCCAATTTTAAAATCAACTATCGTATGACATGATGGGATGTTTCTCTGTTAATTCCTGCTGGTGTCTGAGAAGGGCTCTTGTCAGGGAAAGAAAGGAAATACTTCCAGGCAGCGGGCAGGGCAGTGGTCCGGGAACCAGGAACGAGACTTGTCTTACAGCATCAAAGCCAGGACGCCGTGAGTCCGGCCGCCCTCCGCGGAGTCTGGGGTGGGTCATGCCGACGGCGCCAAGCCTAGCACAGCCCCCCTGCGTACTCGTCCTCCTCCTCCTCGGCGGCGGGGGCAGCGGTGCCTTCGGGCTTGGCCTGTGGGGGAGCTGCTGCCTTCTTCTTGACGCCGCCTCCTGGGACCACGAGGCTCAGGCCCAGCTTTGCATACTGTCAATGACAAAGTGCAGCTCAGACTAGATGTCTAGGCCTGACCTTTGATACCACGGCTCTCACCTGTGCGCCAAGGCCTGGTCTCTGCCCCCTGAAGACCTGGACACCACTCGGAAGGAAACACCGCCATAAAACCCAACACCGCTGGGCCGCAGGGCAGNGACTAGATGTCTAGGCCTGACCTTTGATACCACGGCTCTCACCTGTGCGCCAAGGCCTGGTCTCTGCCCCCTGAAGACCTGGACACCACTCGGAAGGAAACACCGCCATAAAACCCAACACCGCTGGGCCGCAGGGCAGGGGCTCGACCAGTGTGGCCGCTGCCTGAGGGGCCCCAAGACCCCGTGAGCCTGACAGAAACTCAGTCAGTGACCTGGAGGGGGACCCGCAGATGGAGCGGGGGCAGGTGTCTCCACAGGATACCTGCTCAGCGTGCACCCTGTGAGCCTCCTCTCTGAGCGTCGGCCTCGGGGGCAGGAATGGAGGCCAGGGCAGGGGGCGGGGCAGGCACTCACATCATTGTCCATGTACTTGAACAGCGGCGAGTTGCACACCTCAGCCACCTGGTCCTGGTCTTGCTGGTCGTAGCCCTCCAGGAGCTGCTCCAGGGCAGCGCAGTCCTCGCTGCCATTGAAGCCGGGGATGCTGCCGGGACATACACACGGGTGCTGGGCCCCGCACACCCACCCCCAAGCACAGGTCTGACCACGAGCTCAGATCACGCCCAGGATGATTACCAGCAGAGGACCTGGGGCCCAGGTGTCGGGGGGCCTGGCCTCAGGCTGCTCACATCTCCTGTGAGAAACCCCTTATCCTGACCTTCCTGAAATATACACCTGAGGACTTTCTCTTTTTTTCTTATGTGGCAAACATCACAAAATTACTCAAGTCACTCACTTCCACAGAAGCACCAGGAGAAAAACACAGCAAAGAACCCAATTCATAAAAACCCTGCTGCAAAAGCTGAAAGGCTCGCCATGTACTCGCCCTGTCCTGAACTTCACAGGAAACAAAAGCCCCACCTCTGAGGGCAGGCCACCCGTGCCAGCAGAGCTGGGCGGCAGGGCGCACGCCGGGCCTCACCTGTAGCTCTCGCGGACACAGCGCTCGGCCGCCACGTAGTCGTTTCTGTGCAGGTGCACCAAGACCTGGGCGATTGTTTTCTGAAACAGAAGATGGGGATAGGCCAGGTTCACATCCACGCCGAAGTCGACTCCACACCTGGAATGTAACTCGGTTTGCAAGTGACATTTATCTCCATTTTCAGCTGAAGCCCATCCACTACTGTGTTTCGGACCTTGCTGTTTCAGCTCTAAACGGTCATTTCGTTCACTTATATAGTTTCTATTAAAAAAAAAAAACCAGTCCCTCTACCTATAGCTCCACCAGTGCTGCCCTTGGTCGCGTGGAGCAGCGGTCACAGCCACTTCACGGTCTAGATCTGCTGAGCCAACGCCTGGGTCTCTTCTCTGACAACCGTCACGTCTTCCTGACTCCCTCTGTCCAGTCACTGGCCCCGGGCCCCTGCACCAACCCGCCCACCATCCCAGGCTCAGGCCACACCTTCAGTCTGCTTCCTGGGCAGTGGCTCTGGTCTTAGTTCAGCCCCTCTGCTCCGGGCCTGGCGACCCCCCAAAACACACATGCACACATACTCGGGAGCTCCCTCCTGCAGCCCTCCTCTCTGGGCTCCCTTTTCCTCGCTCCTCCAGCTGGAGAGACAGGGTTTCTACGGGGGCCTCTTTCCCAGACCCTCTGGTTAGAAGACAGGGGGTGCCTCTCTCGAAGCTAAGAGGCAGAGAGGACATGAAGTCAGAAGTCTTCCCACCCGCTCAATGCTCAGAGTCCTCAGGGCACTGTCTCCTGTGCTCTGCCCAGCAGTGCTGGCTGTTGACCAGCAGGAGAGAGGCAACAGCAGGATTACTCCATCTTAGCCAAAAACAGAGGTCCAGAAGGTATTATTTTAAAAAATTAACAAATGTTCATAGAACACGGTCTCAGGCACAGTTACACCAATATGATCCAAAGAAAAGCCAAAACTAAGCATTTTGAAAGCATACCTTATAACAAGTTGGATAATTCTCAATTTCCTTATAAATGTTTTTTTCTTTCTGAATAGAGAGTGCCGCCTCATCGAACCTGAAGACAAAACAAGAAATCTGAACAAGGCCAGTCTAAGTGCCCCGAAGCAGAGACCAAGGCGTGACGTGTCTGACGTCACAGGTTCTAGAGAGATGAAGGTGGCATCGGGCTCTGTTAGCCACTGCCCTGCACCCTCCGAGAGCTCCACACAGTCGGCGTGACTACTGCATCTGACTTGCCCCCTCCTCTGACCCCCAGGAGAGAAAGCAAGAGGACTTCAGGACAGGCTGCTTCATATGGGAGTCGGGTCTAGTAAGGACCATCCAATAATGAGCATCCATCAGATTCAACTAACTGCTCTGCGAGTGGCTGTGAGAGGCCCTGGAGAGATCAGGCCTGACTCCACCATCGAAGAGCCTCTCCTTCCCTGGAAGTCCACGCAGATGCCCCAGGAGCACTGGCTGCTGCAAAGACGACCTCCACCGCATCCGCAGCCTCAGGCGCCTACCCCAGCCTCGTCAGGCCCTGATAGCTCCTGGGGCCCAAAACAGGCAGTGATGGGGGAGGGGGCACAGAGTGGGCAGGCAGGGAGCGGTGAGCAAACGTCCTCCTCGACATCACGATCCTCACAGTCACCTTCTCCTGTCCACTTGCACACATTCTCCTCTGCACAGCTTTATTAATAATGGAGATAGGTTGCTAAGCTTAAACTGCAGTGAAGTAAAAACAGGGAAATTCCACAGGATCCTAGTTATCTGGGATCCAGCTACTCATGCTGTGGGTCCTAAGTCTGAAGGATAAAATGGTAAACAACCTGTGTGATGACACTGTCTGGCTGTCGAGAACCCGTCCACGTTCCTAGGTGAGCACTACAGATACTTGTCCCCCAGAGACATCGCGACCTCCCCTCCCCAGGTAACAGACCAGACAGCCATCTCTAGAGCAGCTGAGCCAGATCTTAACCCACAAGGGCCCTACGCATGTTGGGACGGCACTTAGAGCAGCAGCAGGTCCTTCCATGTTTAACCCAAGGTGCTGCTGTTTTATGGGCCTGGTGCACCCAAACGATCAACAAGCCCTTGCCTAAACATGGCCTGGAGGTCACAGGTCACAGGAACACAGCGATGTGAGACGTACCTGCGCCCGCGCACCAGCAGCCGGGAGGCTTTCCCCAGGAGTTCGACAGCCTGCCGCAGGCGCTCTTCATTCTGTGGATCCAAGAGAAGAGAATGTGGGCAGCTTTAAGGCAGGAATTTTTCTCCTCCCCCAACAATTATCTGATTAAAAAGTAACTGCACTGGATGTGGGGAGGGGATGGGGGAGGGACAGGGTCGGGGGAAGTGGGGGCAGTGACACCAAAGCCACTAGAACCCATCTCACTGCTCACGGAAGAAGAGTTCACTTGTGAGCACAGGGGATCTTTCAAAGTAGCCGCTGTGTTTCTCACGAAACTGAACATTCTAAGTCTACTTAGAGAAAACAAATTCACTTACTTCAAACACGTTGGCTGTCTGCTGATACAACTGCACAGCCTTTTCTGGATCTACATTCTCTATCAGCCTAAATGAAACAAGAATATCTGACTGATACATGAAACAGAAAACTTGTTTTCACCGGACTTTATTAAAACAAAAAGACTCCCAGGCGGAGCCCCTGTCCACACTCACTTCCCGGCCCGCTCTAGAGCCATGGCGGCTGTGTCTGGGGTGCCGTTCTCCAGGTACATCATGCTGGCCTTCTCGATCAGCTGAACAGCCTCCGGGAGTTTCTGCATCTCCTTTAGGCAAACAATAGGGCACAAAGCAGTAAATGCATGAATTAAGAAACACAGCGTTGAAAATCTGAAACTGGAGCAGGCAAAAGACCCAAAACATGACACAATACACATACTGAAAATGGAACGCCTTTGTAAGGTCACTCTACCCATCAGGCTTCCTTCAGCCAAACCAGAAACACACCAGTTGATCCTGCAGAGCCCAGTCCTTCACAGGGTTTCAGAGAAACTACACAAATAGGAGAAGCCCACTTGCTCTTCAGTGTTTCTTGAGCAGCTACAGTTCCTGGAATACTCAGGAGTCCCTGCTATACACAAGGCCTGTGCAAACCAGGCCGCAAACCAGGAGCCCAGGGGCTGGGTCTCATTTCCAAGGTCACTGTGCTTTAGCCATCTGCATCTCATAATCAGACACGCCCACAGGTCTTTTGGTGGCTTCATATATTAAAATATCAAAAGCATCAGCAGGCTCATGCCCCCACACGGCACTGGCGAGCGGGGCAGAGTGGCAGCTGTGGGGACCTACCCCCTCCTGGAAGCTGCATTTCTCCCCACCTCTGGCACGTCCAGGCCTGCCTCCCCCATTTCAGCCATCCCCGTGTGCACTTGCGCTTGCAACCCTCTTACTCTGAGTGCCGCCAACAGAGTAACTCTACCTATCTTACTAGTAAACTGAGTCTCAGCATCACGTGAGCCATACATCTAGCATCCCCAACCCAAACCTTTTTTAAAAACTGGAAAAAATCATGAAAAAGCGAGGTGTAAAGTTTACAGGTGTTATCTACTCTAGGTTGACGCACTGTGTCTCCATGCTGACCTTGCGTGCCTTGTTTTCAAACCTGCCCACTCATCTTTCACTAAGTTGACAAATCCTTGAGGATACCACACTTGCTGGTCTCGTCCTTAAGACTACAAACCGTAATTCATTTTACCTACAGGGGAGATGTGCCCCAACGTCACTGACCTTCAGCATCATGCCGGCTTGCTCGTATGCTCTGCAGAGAGAATACAAGTTCTCAGATGAGATCCTGATGGGAGGAGAAACCTCCTACCAGACACGAGAAGTTGCATCAGTTTAAACTGGCTCAGGCAATACATACTCACTTTAGGCCCTTATTATGACACCACGAAATGTTTCTTCCATTTATCTATGTGGGCAACAATACCTTAGAAACAGCAGGCATCTAAGGTAAAGAGACTTCTCTTTGCCAATGCAAAATTAAGTAAAGCTCACAGAAGCTAACTGACTTTCTACCTGACAAACCTAAGTCCAAGTTTTGGAACAAATATTTTTTTCTCCTCAGAAGTGAAAGAAAATTTTCTGCTTCTCTGAACAGGCACCAGTAGCTATATTAAGAAAGAGGGGAAAAACAGGGTTTCTAACTCACTTGTTTTTTTCACAGGTTACTAAACAAAATGGTCCTAAAAATATGATGGTGATTTAAACACTGAATATCTTAGTGAGGAGTGACTTCATTTTTAAGGTTCAGGTGAAGACTGAAACAAATGTAAAGCACTATTTTATTTACAGCAGTACACATGAATTCACTATTTCTGGGCTTATAACTAGGAAAAATTTACTGACCTAAGGGAAAGCAGCAACACTTAAAACATAATAACCTACAAATACATGAACACATAGAAGAAATTTACTTACTTGGCAGCATGAAATAGACTGAATAGATGTAATAAAGTCACAATTAAGGGAAAAAAAAAAAAGTTTCTAAAGATCCATTATTTTAAAAAGCAAGGCTAACTAAATCACTGCCCCAATCTGTTCAAAAAGGCAAACCTCACAAACCAGGTAAGTCAGTTTCAGTAAGTTCAGTAGCTCAGTCGTGTCTGACTCTTTGCGACCCTATGATCTGACCATGCCAAGCCTCCCTGTCCATCACCATCTCCCAGAGTCAACCAGGTAAAGAGATCATTTAATGCCTGAGGATGTCTACTGAAAACTAGGCAACTGACAAAAACACTGACAAAATATCACACAGATTTTTAAGCTACTTCTATTATGCATTAATCTGATGTTTTACTAAAAATGCAAGATTACTATAACCGTAATCTGCACGTGAGGTAAAGCAAACATTTTTTAGTCAATAAGATTATAAAATACCTCAGGAAAATTTGTTTTCAACTACTTAAAAAATTTCTTTCAAAAAATTTTTTTAGGAAGACTATCCTTTGAAAATTTTTTAGGAAGACTATCCTTTGAAAATAGTTACACAGTGGCCTCTCTGTCGACCTGTACCACCTCTTCGCTTTTCAGCACCTGTCTCTTGCATCTCCCTCATTTCATCCCAAGTAAAACCATCATCCAACAAATCCAGAATCAATGAACTCTCCAAGGCAGCTCTGCAAAGCAGTATGGATCATGATCAAGTCTCCATAAATCACCTTCAGAGTTTAGACATGCAGAGTTGTTCTAAGAGGCTTCTAAGCTAACAGCACTGTACCCCACAGGCAGCAAACTCATAACCATTTCCAAAGGTTGAAAAGATACGCCCTGTTGTTCTCATGGGCCACAGCCTCCTTCAGGCAGGCGTCTTTTGCTTGCTCAAACTGTTTGGCATTCTTAAAAGCAACAGCTGAAATAGAGGAAAATAAAAACAGATTTTCTATTTCCATCATTAAAAAAAAAAACCTCAAATGAATCACTACTGAAATGTGCATGATATGTAAGGCATTAGAAAATAAACTTAACACTTAATCAAATACTTAGGAAATTTCATAAAATTATAAATACTATTTTTTTCTAAGCCATGTTCTTCTAACTTATTTGATTATCAATAATCTACAAGTATTTTCAAGTTTTTTTTTTTTAACTCTAACACCAGCAGGTACACTTTGAAGAACTTAGATCACACCAATCGAGCAACAATGCAAACAGGCATGTCACAAAGACAGCTCCTTTCCTCACCAGTTTCAGTTTACAACAGAAACAGTACTCANCAAGTATTTTCAAGTTTTTTTTTTTTAACTCTAACACCAGCAGGTACACTTTGAAGAACTTAGATCACACCAATCGAGCAACAATGCAAACAGGCATGTCACAAAGACAGCTCCTTTCCTCACCAGTTTCAGTTTACAACAGAAACAGTACTCAGTTAAAGCTTATTCTATTTAAATTATTTTGAAACTGAAGTCCAATAAGCACACTCAATATTTTTATAGTCTTTTTTAGCACAATCTTTAATTACTATTTTATAGACTTTGGAAAGCTCATGAAGTGTTGCTTACAAATAAGTGAAAAGTATACTGCTTTAAGAAAACATTACTTGCTAAAAACACTCTTAAAATTATCTTAAAATGCTGAAAATAAACAAAAACTATTTCATCCCTGAATTTCTACATTTTGCTGTCATAAAACTTTACTGATGAAATGTATCTTGCATAACCCCTTAAAGAAAACAAACAAAGAATGTTTTAATGGGAAAATCTGACTTGAAGTATTTATTTTTGAAAGCAGAAATGGTCTCAGATGCATATATAACAGTTTCATGTTAAATTTCCCTCATGGAGGAGATCTGCAAAATGTCATGCTCTCCAGTTACAAAAATATTCTTGTATAAAGTGTCTATAAAACCCATGCAAAATGTGAATCTGTAATTATTTTAGTAATTATTCTCTAGAAACTATATCCTACATTGTGCCGATTAGTTTCAACTTTTCTGACTTCTTTCTTCCTGGTGATATACTAAAACTAAAGTCTGCTAAAAGCAGATTTCTTAGGTGATTTCTACCCAAGGCTAACACATGTGATCACAACCAATGCAGAAGCACACAATAAAATGTGTGTGCTTTAAGAAATAGGCTTTTTTCAGCCTATTTCAAAATCATACTATGCTTTATGTCCAAAATCATCACAGATACGCTGAAAGCTGTCATTCTATAACTGAAAATGCTCAATTTGTAATAAGTTCTCTTACTGTTGGAAATTTCAGACTGCTTTTATCTTATATGCAAACAAAGATATTAAAATATGCCTATAAACTTAACGTTGGATGAAAACCTATCAGCACATCTCAGAGCAAGGCTGTAAAGAACAAGAATCTAACACGCACTGTGCACAAACAACTGCTGAGAATGAGGCTTACGCGCTTTACAAAGTGAACCAAAAAAGTCTTTATTCAGAAACAGCTGGGAGAAAAGCATGACAACTCTTGAAAGTATATAGTATGAACTGACTGCAGTTCAAGAACACGCTAATGATGCTAAAAGCCCACAGCTGCGCCCACCCCCCAGTCTGCCCTCATGGGAGAGGGACGCAGCTGGGTTTGCAACTCGGCACTCAAAACACCTGCAAACAGAACCTAGAAAAGCACAGGGTCTGGGCAGTCTTTGGTTGTTATTTCTAACAACTAAGATGCTACAGGAAGCACTAAGAGTGAGAATTATGCCGAGATCAACATAACACACTTCGGGAGGCAGGACTACTGTCACAGATACCTGCTTTTCCATACTCAGAAGCGGCGCTGTCATAATCCGGCTTCCATTTCAAAAAACCAGTTTTCAGGCTAAATGGAAGGAAGATACAGTTAACAGAAGTTACCAACCACATTCTTAAGTCAGAACCCTGCTTATAAGAACCTTGTAGTTCTGTAAATAGGGAGGGAGGGGAACCATCAACTGGAAAGTCCCCATTAGTCTACCTCCATCCAAAGTTCCTGCTAACTACACACTTCATCACTTTCCCTCCCACTGTCACAGACATGGTCTCCCCCTTCTGAAATGTCTACGTAACATCCAAGGAGAGTTGAGGTAATCACTGCCTGGTCCCCAGACGAGCAGTGCCAGTATTTGCTGCTAGCTGGCTAGAAATGTATGAATTGTTAAGCCTCCCCTGGCCCTGCTGAACCGGAAACAGGGTAGCATCAGCAGCATCCAGGATGTAACAAGCCCTGAGCTGCACTAAAGCCTGAGACAGTGGAGGCACCGCAGTGAGCAGCTGCATTCCTGAGACTGCAGCTCAGGAAAGGCACAGATGACCTGAGCCATCAACACGGGCCACACCAGCACCCAGTTAAGATCCTCCAAGGAGACTGCAGAGCGAGGCCAGAAAGACAAACCCTCAGAGGGACAGAGGGTGGCAGCAGGAAGGCGGCAAAGAGCTGCAGTGGACAGGAGGGGCAACCAGAGAGGGCAGGGCAAGGCGAGGAGAGAGGGACTGGAAACAAGAGCAGCTGTTCTCCAGGACCACAGAACAATCAATCCTGAGTCCACATCTCCTTGTCCTTTCCGTGATGCTTTCTGTAACTTCAGACTTATAGCTTAAACTAACCCTGTGACTGTCAAACTTAGGTGTGCATCCTGCTGCTGCTGCTGCTGCGTCTTCAGTCGTGTCCGACTCTGTGCGACCCCGTAAACGGCAGCCCACCAGGCTCCCTGTCCCTGGGATTCTCCAGGCAAGAACACTGGGTGTGCATAAGAATTACTAAATAAACACCATCTTAAATTCTGAATTCAGTTAAAGCCAAGGAATCAGGGGAGGCCACCTTAACTGAGAGAAGGGGAAGCCCCTATAGCCTGCAGACGTTCACCCTTTCTTGTGTTCCTTTTAATTTGGCCAATTAAAGTTTATGTTTGTGTAATTCTGCTGTAAGGTTCAAATTTGTAAACAACTCTCAAGCTATGAAAAACAAAACAGTTAAAATGCGGCCTGTCTACTCTAATCCACAAAACTGAGAAAGCATCGCAATAAAGCAAAATTCTAATCCCCATCCCTACCCCGAAGTCCTCATATTTTCCACCGTGTGTGTGTGTGTGTGTGTGTGTGTGTGTGTGTGTATAATCCACAAAATTGAGAAAGCATCGCAATAAAGCTAAATTCTAATCCCCAGTGTGTGTAATCAACAAAATTGAGAAAGCACCGCAATAAAGCAAAATTCTAATCCCCATCCCTACCCCGGTCAGATGGATTATCACTGAGTCACCCGGGAAGCCCCATTGTCCACCATAACCTAACTTTTAAAATCCCACCAAAGACAAGACACACCCGTTAAATCATCTTGTTGCTACACTTGGGAAAAGCTAGAGATTTTAAAACATAGTTGGGCCAGGTAGCTGCCCAAAGAGCCAGGAAAAAGGAGCATCTACGCGAAGATACAGAGAGACGTGCTCAGACCCGGCGACGCCCCGAGGCACGACCACTTCCGGCGGCGGAAGGCAGCGCTTCCGGGGCGCGGCGGCCCCACCCCGTCCGCCCGGCTCCGCCCCCGCGGCAGCGCCCCCCACCTCGTGCTGACTCAGACTGGCCTAGGAGGCCCCG
The DNA here is from genome assembly GCA_006410875.1 of Neotragus pygmaeus. Taxonomy (NCBI): domain Eukaryota; kingdom Metazoa; phylum Chordata; class Mammalia; order Artiodactyla; family Bovidae; genus Neotragus; species Neotragus pygmaeus. The sequence continues at coordinate 2,062,920 of SJYV01034224.1, read as the reverse complement.
ACCCTGGCGCTCGTCCACGGCCGCGCTGGGCCCCTCACTCACTATTTCTCTGCTTTGGCCAGGTGTTCCAGCCCCTCGTTTATCTTCTGAGCCGCCATCTCCGCGGCGCGGGCCTGACGTGGAGGCCGAGAGCCCGCCGAGTGGGCGTGGGAACGCCGGGGAGGAGGCCGGGACGGCGCCGCCGCCGTACTACCGGGGCTCGCAGGGCTCAAACCTAGCGCGGCGAAGCGGCCCGGCAGCCGCGCAGACGCTATGCAGGCAGACGTTGTGCGGGCGCAGAGCGCGCGGAATAGTCGCACGCGGCTCCCGCGCAGGCGCGGTGGGTAGAGAAGGAGGTTCGCATATCTATTGCCGGGGTTGAGCTCAGGTGTGTTGAGCACCTGTTATGTATCAGGTGCGGTTCTAACCACGGCAGGTGGGCAGGGAATGCGAGGCCGGACCCCACGCCCGTGGACCTCACCTCCCTCTCCCGAGGACGCGCGTGGGCGTCGCGATCCGTTCCTTTCGTTCTTCGGCCGGAACAGTCTGGATCATTCGTCCTACATCTGCGCCGAACGTCTGTCAGTCAGTCTGCAAACCCGACTGTCCGTCAGGGTAACCACGCGTTGGGTAACCACGGGCTGATGCTCATCAGTGCGCGGCGGTTGAAGGTCGGGGGCGAGGGTTTCGCAGAAATACTAGCAAACCAGCTGCCGACCCACGACTCACGGTGGTTCCAGCATATAAGTGGACCCACACAGTTCATCCCATGTTGTTTAAGGGTCAACTGTATTGTATTAATAACTCACAGTACGCCCATTTAGGTGCATGGACGGATTATGAAAGTGAAAGTGAAGTCGCTCAGTCGTGTCCGACTCTGCGACCCCATGGACTGTAGCGTATCAGGCTCCTCGGTCCATGGGATTTTCCAGGCAAGAGTGCTGGAGTGGATTGCCATTTCCTTTTGTTTTTAAAGAAAAAATCACAGTGCACTTTACAGCATATGGGGCTTTTTTGAAATTTCACTAATAATTAGAAAGTTGGGCTTAGAGTTTACTAGGTTTGATTGAAGCGGGCTGTCACGTGGCTCTCTCCCACCTGTGTTTCTCAGGTTCTGCAGTCAGAGACCTGTGGGCTCCGTGTCCTGCAGTTCCGCCTAAGAACACCAGGTGGCACCACCTGCACGTACTTTTACAACCTGGAAGTACCCAAACAAAAGAGATGATGACATTGGATGACAGGGTCAAATTCGGTTTTGCTTTCTTACTGAACTTTTCATATAAAAGCGATGCCTTCACTATGTTTTAGGTAGGTTATGCAGTGCTGCCCAAGAGCTCTGAGTGCAGTAGAGCTGGGACGATCTACAGTATTGATGTCCAACATAAGTCACTTTCACAGATGCTTGAACCAGCACAGTCCTCTTGATGAGCATCACTCAAGACGGAGAAAAAGCTGCTGCACAGCGTGGCATGAAGGATCTTAGTTCCCTAATCAGAGATTGCACCTGTTCCCCCTGCACTGGAAACTCGGTGTCTTAACCATTGACCACCAGGGAAGTCCCTTGTTCCCTTTGAGTAAAAGGGAATAAAACCGCCTACTGACTTGGCTTGGTGGAGTCCTACTCTATATGTTGGACTGCTTGGAGATGACCTAGTTCCACCCTGTGAAAAGTCTCTTTTTAATACCACATCCCATAGGTGTATTTGTAAAAAGGACTTTAGCCTTAAATTATAATAGTTTAACTCTCTTGCAAGGAGAATATATTTATGTGGCTATATTTTGTGCAAATGTCAATTAAGAAATTTGAAATAATACAATTTAAAATATTAACACGACTTTTTTCTATGAATTTTTTAAAAAAAATAACATGCATCCTCCAAATGAAAAATTCCTCCAGAAGCCCTCAACATGATGGTGTTGGGAAGAAGCAGATGCCACTTGGGTTTATCCTGTTTGCTCTTTAGGCATTTGCTCAACAAATCTTTGTGGAGTGGATGCTCCAGGTTGTACCCCACCCCAGGGAGGGGGCAGGTGTGATCTGGGAGCAGAGACACGCTAAATAAACCAATGTGGAGAGGACGCTACATGCAGTGGGGGTGGTGGTCGGGGCGGCCAAGGCCGAGGAACAGAACAGAGGAGGGACCTGGGAAAGCGCACCTGTCCAGGTGGGCGTGGTTACCTCCTCAGGCAGGTGACCTGCCCAGTGAAGGCCTGAGCCAGGGGAGCACTGCTGGTAAAGCTAGGAAGCTGGCAGCCCGTGGAGAGGGAGGGGCACCTGGCCCTTCCAGGAACAGAGGGCACCAGTGAGCCCACACACCTTCCTGAGATCTGCCTACAACTAGCTAAAGTTTGAATTGTGTTTGAAAATCTTCAGGAACACATCTCTCTCTTAAATACAACTTCCAGCTACTTGTGTGATGAACAGTGAATACATGTTAACAAGAGAAGCTAAGAACGTACTCATAAATATGTACCAGAGGAGATTTGACTCAAACGTGGAGATGTCAAGCCCACAGTTGCACTGGGATTGCAAAAGCAGCTGAAAGACCCGTTTTCTCGAGATTGTCGGTAACTAAGGAGATAGAATAGCGGCACTGTGGTTGGGCGCTCACTAAAAAATGAGAAAAGGTTCACAGAGGGGCCGTGGCCACAGCCAACCACCCAGGTCCCCCAACCCTCCCGGCCTGCCCTTCCCTGTCTGGCCGCTGAGTGGCGCTGCTGCCCGCAGCTCCGCTGGAGAACCAGGCAAGCAGAAGGGCCGTGGATGCCAAAGGAGTCAATCCTGCTAGTATTTGAAGAGTCCTTTCAGATTCAGAAAAAGGAAGAAAAGCCTTCATCCTCCCCAGTCCCCAGTGAAATCAGAGATGAAAGAAGATGGATTTAGCCTGGCAAATAAAATAAACAAGTGCTCTAAATGGATAAGGTTTTCCTTTTAAATTTGTTTTTGCAAAGGGTTTTTCTTCCCTGAAAAACAAAATACTAAAATAGCAAGTTACGTTTTCATTTACAAATCCTTCTCAAGAGGAAGTCTAATAATAACACGAGGTTCCCATTGGACCCGGCTCCTCCCATAAATGTAAACACATTTCTCTCCTCTGAGCATAGAAACCTACCCTGGGCCAGGTAGTGCTCATCTAAATTGGTGATTTTACTCCTCGGTATTTTTTCCACCTCTTTTACCTTGAACAACCTCTCAAACAGAATGGAAATTGTAGATTCTTCAGCTGTTTACCAGACAGAAGGGGCCTCTTCGGAGAGTAATACACAGTATAAAGGACGGTGGCAAAATGATTTGCTCCGCTTTATTCCAAACCCTGTGGAGAGCTGTCAGCCCCTCACCAAGTCCCATCTCGAATCAGGTCTGCAGGATGAGGGAACTGGGCTATATCCTGGGAAGAGCAGGCCTGGGGTTCATCATCCCTTCCAGCCTCAGCTCTATTTCTTATAAGACAGAAATCATTTGGCTTCTTGAGCCTTTGTTTCCTCTTCTATAAAATAGGAATAATACTGGTGGTGGATTGAAAGTAGCAACCAAATCTTGGACACTTGTCCCAGTGAAAGGTGGGGTTTGTCCCTGGGCTGCCCCCAGGTGGTCCTGTGACTGCGTGGACAGTAGAGCTTGGAGGAGGGGCAGTTCCAGCACCCACCTCCTGTGGTCCTGGGAGCCCCGGACAGTCTAAGCCTGAGCTCACGGTGAGGGTCCCATGGAGCTCTTCCTGCCCACTGGCAGTCACTGCAGGGCAGATCCCAGATGTCATGAAGCAGAGAGAGGGGGTCCCCCATGTGCCCCGCCCAGGATCCAGGCCACACCATGGAGAAAGACATCCAAAGGGGGGCTTTCGTTCTCAGCCCCCGAGCTTCCAGACCATTTGCTAAGCTGTGGTGGACAAGCCCACCAACAGCCTGGCCTGTGAGCCACAGTCAGTTTTACATCTGATGGTCCAAAGCTTGTGACTCGGGGCTGACACGCTGCGCGCTCTGTCCATAGCAGCCTTTGTCATTCCTGTCATTGCCATGCTTTTTCCACGAACAGCTTTTCAGAACCATCAGCTGAGACTCTCCGTCCAGAGCACATCAGTTCAGTCACTCAGTTGTGTCCGATTCTTTGTGACTCTATGAATTGAAGCACGCCAGGCCTCCCTGTCCATCACCAACTCCCAGAGTTCACCCAAACCCATGTCCATCAAGTCGGTGATGCCATCCAGCCATCTCATCCTCTGTTGTCCCCTTCTCCTCCTGCCCCCAATCCCTCCCAGCATCAGAGTCTTTTCCTATGAGTCGACTCTTCGCATGAGGTGGCCAAAGTACTGGATTTTCAGCTTTAGCATCATTCCTTCCAAAGAAATCCCAGGGTTGATCTCCTTTAGAATGGACCGGTTGGATCTCCTTGCAGTCCAAGGGACTCTCAAGAGTCTTCTCCAACACCACAGTTCAGAGGGACTCTCAAGAGTCTTCTCCAACACTACAGTTCAAAAGCATCAATTCTTCAGTGTTCAGCTTTCTTCACAGTCCAACTCTCACATCCATACATGATCACTGGAAAAACCATAGCCTTGACCAGATGGACTTTGTTGGCAAAGTAATGATAGGACATGGAAAGCCCTCGCAGCTGAACCTCATGGGCAGCCAAGAGCTTTGGGGCTGCAAATCCTCCGTAAGTACTGCAGTTACCAGGCTCCAACACGTGCCTGTGGGCAGAGGAGAATGTAGCAACTCCAGGGGCTGGGGACCCACTTCCCCTCCCCCTTCATCTGCTCTGCTGATGCTGTGCCACTCAGAGAGGGGAACGTGGGGCGGTAGGGGATGTAGGGAGGAGGAAGGGGATGAAGGTGGGGATGGCTCAGCCCAGGGGCAGCAGAAACAGAGGAGCCAGGCCTGGAGGGCAGGAAAAGGTCTTTGCTTGAGGACTTGAGCTTCTCACAATCTGCCTCTGGATCCTGACCTGGAGTCTCCAGAGCAGTACACCAGGGACCACAACTGGGACAAATCATTTTGAGTGACACGCTTTTCCCGTGGTTCTTTGCAGCTGCTTGGAAAAAGGGAGGAAAAACCAAAAGAAAAAAGCAAAAAGGTGGAGGGGAAAGACTGCCAGCCAAGCCTCCGGGACCCTCTGCAGACCCGGGACCTGGGCTTTTGTTCCTGCGCTGATGTGCCCACCACTCAGGCAGCAGGCTCCTGCCAGCTACATCTGCACCCTTTTCTTGCTTTCCACGATTCTGGTTTCCCTGTTTGCAGCTCCCCCCATCCCTGGGGGCCACAGCCTGCCCATCATGTCCCCACAGGCCCAGCCCTGCCCTCCGTGTTGACCTGCTTCTGGACTGGCTCCCCTTGGTTCTCTCCACCGGCCTTGCTACCTCTGGAAGGATGCTCCGGGGCAGCCTCTTACAGACTCAGTGGGCTTTCTACCACCCACCAGGTGTCATCCTGGGGACAGAAGGACAAGTAAGCTGGTCCTGCTCAGAGCCAGCAGGTCAGCTGTGACCCTGGTGAGAACTGAGTGAGTCTGTGGACGATTCTAGGAAGAGTTTCACATTAGCAATGATTGACTGACTCTGACTCCCCTGTTTCCAGGGGTCGGTGCTGACCCTTGGTGAACCCAGCACGATTCCATGCCCAAGGTGGGGGTGTGTGAAGAGCCCCCAGGGACCTGCCTGAACACAGAGGCCCCTTGGAGCAGCCCTGACGCTCCAGTTCTAGAGCCTGTCTTCAGAAGCTGTAGCATTTATTGCTGTAGAATTGAAATTCTGTGGTTTTGAATCTTAAGTCCAAGACGGGACCTATAATTTAGATAAGCATCAACCAGCCGGCAGTGTGTAGTTGAAACTACAGGCTGTGTCTTTGATATTCCAAATAGACTCTCAAATCAGCCCTCTTACTGACTTAAAATCTTCTATGTCTTGTTTATTTTAAAGAGATAGCAACTTAAGCTTTACCTTTTTCAGTTTACCAAGACTCTTGGGTTGTAGACAGAAGCCCTCACCGAAAGCACAGCCCCCTTTCTGCCATGTCCCTCTTCTCCCACCCCCCGACCCAAGGACAGCCTTGTGGTCAAGTGGGACTGAGTCCGTGCTCTTGGCCCTCGGGGCCCAGCGTTGGCCGCCCTGCTGTCCAGGTACCAACCAGAAAAGACGCAGATCTTCACCGTGTCGCTAGGATGATCTGTATACAGTTCCAAGACGAGATTCCCCCTTCTGCCTCCTGGGTGAGGGGTCCCCTCTCTGTTTCTCTGGCAAGCACTGGGTTTCCCTGTGCCGAGAGGCACTTACAGTTACTGTCTTTGCTCCTGACGATAGCTTTAGACCGAGAATGAGGGTAACATTCGTCTTAGAAATAATGTCTGGATGTTTTACACAGAACCAAACATTCTGAACTCAAACAAAAGACAGCTCTCTGAAGCCAGGGTTCTGCCGATTGCCAAGGCCATGATGAAATCTGTTTACACGATGTTCAAATTCTGTAATATTCTGTGACTTTGAATTCCATCAGGGGCAGTTTTCAATCAAACCAGGCTCTAAGGTAGGTGGGGGGAACCAGACAGCACTTTCACTGTTTACTCCCTAATCCAGCACATGTTTGCAAAATACTGGGGATCCAGGTGTGGACAGTGTGGGCTAGTCAGCCCAGCCCCTTCTGCCAAGGGCCTCCCTCAGTAGCAGAAGTGACAGCTGTTAAATAACAATAGAAAAAATGACAAATATGAAAAGTGCTACTGAGCCTAGTGGCTCAGACGGTAAAGAATCTGCCTGCAATGCTGGAGACCTGGGTTCGATCCCTGGGTCAGGAAGATCCCCTGGAAAAGGGAATGGCTACCCACTCCAGACTCTTACCTGGTGAATCCCACGGACAGAGGAGCTGGCGGGTCACAAAGGAGTTCATGGGGTCACAAAGAGTGGGACACGGACACGACCAAGTGACTGACACTCTCACTTTTACTGGGGAGACAGAACCTGCCAGGAGGTGGGTTGGGCGTGGATGTAATCTCAAACAGCTCAGGAAAACGTTAGGGAGACGAGGTCCTGAGGACCAGGATAAGCGACGGGCAGGGCAGCCTGCAAAACAGCTGTGTGCTCCGCCTCTGCTCAGGTGTGGGCATGGCCCAGGCACCCGGCAGGTGATGCTTTCAAGATGGTGCAGGCTCTGTCTGAATCCTCAAAGTTAGTGGAAAATATGGAGGAATAATAATAATAGTGCCATAATTAGGAGGAAAGAAGCATCTGGGTAACTGGTGTTTTTCCGATGTGAAGTTTGCTGTTCAGAATGACCGGTGTTTGCACAATGGGTGAGTGGTGTGTACACAGAGGGACTGGCTCTGCAAGTATGGTGCAGCGAAGAAACAAATTTATTGGGAGAAGGAAATGGAGAAAGGGGGATGACTGCAAATAGAGAAAGAGTCTAATTTGGGTTAACTCTCAGATTGTAGCCAGTTCCGGGGAGGGCCAACTGCTTCTCAGAGTTGCAGAAAAACAAGCAGACCCACGCTGCAGTCCTGGGCTGGCTGCGAGTGATGACCTCTATCCCAGCTCACGTGGGAGCAGAGTGCGAGGAGGCTGTGTAGACGCTCCTTCAAATTCACTTTGAACTAATTTAGGGTCCACTGCCTTCTCCTCTGGTCTGGAAATCAGCTGGAATCCAGCCAAGAAGGAACTTTACCTCCCAGTAAAGCCTGGGCCAGCAGCTTGTAAGGCAAAGAGAAAACTTTGTGATGCAAAACACAGACATGCACACACACACCTCTTAGGAAGAACAAGGATTCCCCAGAGAAGAAGTTGCTTGCACTGAAAGACTTAAAAAAAAAAACCTCTCTGCAAGAAAACAAGGAAGAGCTGCAGGAAGAGGAAGAAGTGGGAGAGATAGGGGAATCCTCGGGTCAGAGCAAGGAGGCCCATGGTGACAGGGTGGCTCAGGGGCGTGCCTGGTGTCCACGTACACTAAAAACCCTCTCTTTGGTGTTTTTGATCTGAGAGTCAGCTGACTGTTCAGAAAGAAACACCACTCAGTGAGTGTTAGTCTCTCAGTTGTGTCCAACTCTGCGACCCCATGGAATGTAACCCACCTGTAGGGGAGCCTGGTGGGCTACATTCCATGGAATTCTCCAGGCACGAATACTGGAGTAGGTTGTCATTCTTTTCTCCAGGAGATCTTCCAGACCTAGGTCTCCTGCACTGGCAGGCAGGTTCTTTACCATCTGAGCCACCAGGGAAGCCCAGGGTTGATATATTGATGGGAACGGGGGGACTGTCTAGGCAGGAAGCATCCTGAAGATAAAAAAGAAGAAAAGATTCTCCACCGCCAACCACCTTGTGAGAGAGCTGGGGTGAAGGATGTGCCTGACTGGACTGGAGAGGGGAGACCCTCGGGGTTAGCCACATCAAGGCTGCCTTGTGGTGGGGACTGTGAGGACCCCCTGATCACCCCCTCCCACAGCAGTTTAAGCAAGAACATCCTTGGATATTAAAGAAAACAAAAAACAGGGATCCTTTCTCATTGAGGTTGCACACTAAATGGTTTTGCTCTCAAGATCTGGGATTTGAACTTGGATAAGCTTAGCAGAGAGGACTGCATGCTTGGGCATTTATTGAAACACACCTAGTAACAGGTCCCATGATTATGGGTCCCCTCTGGGGACAGAGCATTAGGAGTCCTTGATGGGAACGCAGCCTTGTGTAGCAACACTGGACTTTTTGTTACCAGGAGACAGCCTGCTTTTCGTTAGCACATAATCACATCTCACTTTTATGGGAGGTTTCTTCACTCCTTTTTCTTCCTTAGATTTAACTGAAGGATGAAAGTCCAGTTTTGCTACACAGAACCCAGGAAAGGAAGACCCCCGTGTTTCACACAGTAACGGAACATGAAAGCCATAGACTTCAAAGGTACACAAATAAGAAAATGAGGTTTTCTAAAGATCCCTGGGCCCATGAGGGTCATTTCAGATAGACTCAGGGTTTAAATTTAAGAGACTTTCACACTGGGACTAGATGTGGGGCAGACCTGGAGTATCTTCTAACCAATGCACACAGGGGCACCCAGCTCAGCAGATAGCATGCAAAGATTGTAGAGCTTCTGAAGCCCCGAGTCGGAACAACGTGCTAGATAAACTGGGGGATGAATGTGTGGTTCTTCTTTATTGAACAAGTGTCATGAGGAGAATCTCTCTCTCTCTCTGCTTCCAGAAAAGGTTGTTCTTTTTCCTGAGTAATTAATTTGTTTGAGTCTCATGAAATTTTGTCACGTTACCTCTTTGGCTTCTAGAAAGCCTGACATTATAACTGTAGCTCCCCTCTAGTGCGGGGCTAAGATTTTTGCGAGCACATCCTGAGAACAACCAGGTCACATCTGGATTGTTCTTATTTTTGTAGCCTTCGATTTTGTTTGCCCAGATGTACTCAGCTATTTTTATGTTCTGTTCGGTCCCTTGAATTGTAGGTATTTCCGTAAACTGCCTTGACTCATTTTTGGAATAAAATGGGATAAAAACAAGTAAATAGAGAAACATTGATTGCAAGTTAAAGAACTCCAAAGATTTAACTGTGCTAAGCTAATGCAGTAAAATCTAAGAGCAAAGCCAAGAATACAGATTTTCAAAAGCATAAACAACAAAGCACTAAGATAAGCAAGATCTAAGTTTATAACCACTCCTCTATGCTAAGTACAACCACTTGCTATCAGACCAAGGTGATGTTCCCTCTTTTATCTTTCCCCAGAAAGATGTCAAATCCTTGAAGCTTCTGGTTCCACGTGGAAAGGAAACCCAGTGGAGGTGACTCCAGTGATTCCCAAACAGGCCCTGCAATTAAGTGTCTTCTGTGAGCTTGTGATGAGCAAGGAATCTGTCAATGGTAAAATATTTTAACAAGTATCTTCATGTAGCATCTGTTATTTTGTGGATTACATTTGATGACGGCCGTAGATGCCAGAAGCGAGGTGGGGGTAAAGCAGACATTGGAATAGCTTCTAGACACACACAACCAATATGTACACAAATTATTTCCTTTTTAAAAAACCTGTGATTCCTCTCGAGGTTCTTATAGCAGTGGTTTGTTGCTGCTGCTAAGTCACTTCAGTCGTGTCCAACTCTGTGCAACCCCATAGATGGCAGCCCACCAGGCTCCTCCGTCCCCGGGATTCTCCAGGCAAGAATACTGGAGTGGGTTGCCATTTCCTTCTCCAATGCATGAAAGTGAAAAGCAAAACTGAAGTCGCTTAGTCGTGTCTGACTCTTCACGACCCCATGGACTATAGCCTACCAGGCTCCTCCGTCCGTGGGATGTTCCAGGCAAGAGTACTGGAGTGGGTTGCCACTTCCTTCTCCACATGGTTTGTTGAGTCCTGATATTTCTGCACCATGCACCATAAAAGAGACAGTTTCAACTTCTAAATATTTAAGGACCTCAGTGACAAAAATAAATGTCTTAAAAAAAAAAAAAGAAAAACTAACTAACATATTGGTTCCATCAGAGGTGGTGTTTCTTGGTGGCTCAAATGGTAAAGAATTGCCTGCAATGCAGGAGACCCGAATCCAATCCCTGGTCAGGAAGATCCCCTGGAGAAGGGAATGGCAACCCACTCCACTTTTCTTGCCTGGAGAATTCCATGGATAGAGGAGCCTGGTGGGCTACAGTCACGGGGTCGCAAAAGAGTCAGACATGACTGAGCAATTAACACTTTCAGCTGTTTTCAGAGTTGGTCTAGACTAGGGGAAGTAGGGGTGCTAAGACTATTTTCACTGGTCCGTCTGTATCTCTGATATTTTATTCAGTATTTTTAGAGAATTGTTAATTATGGAAACTGAAACTTAACTAAATAAGAAAGAATGGAGCAGTGATTTGCAGCACAGGGTCCAAATCATATTAGGAAAATGTGAACAAATCTCTACCAAAGAAGAGACCTGGGGAGAAGAGCTGTTTGGAAGCCTGTCAAGTGGAGAAAGAATAATTCCTTCCGAGAGACTTAGGATAAATGGGTGGAGCTAGGATCTAATACTCATCCCAATGTTAGAATCTTTAAAGAGTTATAAGTGTTGAGAAATGGAATGACATGCCCTGACAGTTTCAGCAATGACTCTGGAAACTTTCAGGCTGACCCCGGATGTCCTCATGAGTTACTGCACTGACTGGGGGCACGGAAGGGTCACTGCATTGAGTATATGATAGAATGAGACAGATTCAAAACTTTCTCCGAGTATAAAATCCTCTATTTATAGCAACATAACTGTTATTCCTAGGTGGTGGCAGGGCATAGTCTAACGATCAGGTTACTTAATGTTGGTCATGCAAAAATAAGTGAAGAATAATCAAAATAAGTGTCTGAAGCTTAGAGTAATTGATGTAAGTCATCGCCCTGCCTGGGGCTGTGGCAGGACCCCTCAGCAAGGAGCAGTCGGGTATGCAGTCAGCCGGAGGAGGGCGCTGGGACCTCACGGACCTAACAAGAACAGGTTGAATACCTGTGTCATTTCTTTATTTTATACATAGTTGATTAACAATGTTGTGTTACTTTCAGGTGGACAGCATGAATTAACTGTTTTTAAACTTGTTTGTTCATAGTTGTTTGCTTGTGTGGCAGGATTTTGCACAGAGCTCCTATGAGTTTTTAGTTGTTTTAATCATCACCATTTTCTTCATATTCCAATGCTTTTGGAGTGAATTGCAACGGAAAAGGTAACTTACGGCTCTCTGTGGTCTGGAAATGTGATGAGACGAGTGAAGAAGTGTGCAAGATACCGTGGAATCGAAATCTGTATCACCCCCTGGGGAGAAGGGCTACTCCAGAAAGAGAGCACATGGTTTGCTGTATTTCCAGCCAGGCCGCTCATCTGAATTCATATTCACGGCTTTATTGTGCTGAAAATGACACACGACTTCTTTAGATCTCTGGCCCAATCATCACTTTGATGTCTGATTTATTGATGCACAAAGGACTTGCCTTTCAAGTTTGTTATCTCTCATTTCAGTGGAATTTTTCAAAGTATTAAGAAACTAGCTCCACAGGGCCGTCTACCCAGCTGGAAGTTGGCACAAGCTTCTGCAGTGTATTTGGTGCCCCTGGCTATTTCCTGCTATTTAGTTTCAAGCTAATAAGGAAATGCAGAGGTTGGCTAGGTTGCTGTGAATGCTGTGGGCAGACATTCATGCTGGAGCACACTCAAAGGGGGTTCTTCAGAGAATGCGCTTTATCGCACCAGGGACTCTGTTTTCTTGGCTACTGAAATGAATTTTGTTTGGAAATCAGAGCTATTTCTCATCTTTGACCAGCTCTTTTGTGAAGCCTGCACTTCCATGTTTATGCCATCCATTTCTGACATCATCCACTTGTTTCCATGGCAAAATTACTCAAAGAAGAGAAAATACAAAATAGAATATTTTTTGGAGAAATGTCTATACAAATCCTTTGCCCATTTTTTTTTTTAATGTGGACCATTTTTAAAGTCTTTATTGAATATTGCTTCTGTTTTATGTTTTGGGTGTTTTTTTGCCCCCAGAAATGTGAGGTCTTTCTCCCCAGTCAGGAATTGAACCTGCACCCATGCATTGGAAGTGCAGAGTGTTAACCACTGGACCACCAGGGGAGTCTCCCTTTGACCATGTTTATAGTTTCTTGCCCTTTTTTTTTCCCCCCTGCTGTTGTTGGGTTGTAGGAGTTCCTTTTGGGGATTAACCCCTTATCAGATAAAAGGTTTGCCATATGTTCTTTCATTCCATGGGTTGCTTTTTCCCTCTATTGATTTTTTCCCTTTGTTGTGCAGACGCTTTTTGGTTCGATGTCCATTAAAAAACTTTTGCTTTTGTTGCCTGTGCTTTTGGAATTATATCCATGAAATCACTGCCAAAGCCAATGTCATGATACATTACCCCCATATTTCCTTCAAGAGTTTTACCATTCTAGGCCTTATGTTCAAGCCCTGAATCCACTTTGACTTGGTGTTTGGTTTTTTGTCTTGTCTCTGGTGTAAGGGTCCAGTTTCAGTCTAGTGTATGTGAATATTCAGTCTTTCCAATGTCATTTGTTGAAGAGACTCTTCTTGCATCTTCCTGGCACCCTTGTGTTAACGGAAGATCAGCTGACTGCAGAAGTGTGGCTTTGTCTCCGGTCTCTGCTCTGTGTATCTGGCTTTGTGTCAGCGCCACACTGAACTGTGGCTTTGCGATATACTCTGAAATCAGGAAATGTGATTCCTTTAGTTTTGCTCTTTCTCAAGATAGCTCTGGCTACTCGGAGTCCCTTATGGTTTCCACATACATTTAAGGATTGGTTTTTCTATTTTCCAAAAGAAATACCAGGGATCTAGTATGTGTTACAGGGATGGGACGTACCATTTACAACAGAACATCACAGGGTTTGTGTGGATGGCTGTGAATATCATCGCTGTTTTCAGTAGGATGTTTAGAGTTGATGAACTAGAGAATTGCACTTCTACTGCCATAAAGATTTTCCTTCAGCCGGGAACCTCAAGGCCTGCACTCAGGCTGTTTCCACCTGGTGTGTGTGTGTGAGGCCCCATCAGAGAGGTCCTGGGCTGCCCGCCCTTCGAACAGGGCTCCTCTGTGTCGGGAAGCGCGGGGTCACCCCGATGGGCAGCTAGGCATGGGAACCCTGTGATGGACCATTCAGGATGGACGACCCCGGCAGTGCTGGACCCTGGGCCTCTGGGACGGACAGTGGTGCTTGTCACGTCTGAACGAACCCCCTTTGCTCTGTATTGGGGACACTGGGACCCTAAAAGCTCCTTCTTGAGTCCTGGGTCAACCGGATATTATACAGTCTGAAGCCCAGGTCACACTCAAATTGTATTGCTGTCCAAGAAGCAGCTCTCTGAGCTGCCTGTGACCAGCCTGCTGCCCAGGATGAGGTGTCCAATCCCAGAGGCCAGCGACGCCAAGGAGAGCCAGCCAGTGTTCATGCCCTGCCTGCCCCAATCTCGGAGTTACGATTATGACCAGCTTTTAACTTCAGGGCAGACTGGCCAGAGCCTGAGTGCAGATTATGGAGTATTTTCACCTTTTATGGACTATTCTAGAGTCAGCCATTCCTTCCTCAGAAACAGTACCTTGTTTATTCAGGCTGATGGAGAATCTCTTAAAATAAGACAATCTTCGTAGGCTACCCAGGAGCTTAGTTTTAGTATGTGAAATCACTGCCAAAGCCAATGTCAGTGAGACAGTGAGTGATAGGCACAAATCCAACTGATGACAATTTGTGAATAAATTATACTGGTCATTCTCTGTCATGATTTGTAGTGGGTCAGAAAGTGACAAGACCACATGAATGTCATCTCCTCTCTAAGACACATACATATCACACACTATATACACATTAAAACCTGTGTATTGGTGTTTATGTGCATATGGGTGTGTATATATGTGTGTACACATAGAGTGTACTTTTAAACAGTGTGAACAGCTGAGTCCAGCTGAGTGACTATAAAGCCAAAATTTTTACAGTAAATCACAGAGGTATTCTGTAGTGAACATTGTCTGTTTGTTTTATACATAATTTTATTATATCCTTTAAAGACAGCATTAGTGTTAATTAAATAGATCCACAGGTAAAATGTATATTGTGGGAGTATCTCTGACATCTCTGTTTATTAAACTGGGCAGACATTAAGTTAGTACTTTCATTGGAATAACCCCCCTCAACCGCAATGTAAAATATCATCTAAAGACACAGCACTGTGGCCCCCCATTCCCCCTCATAACTTATCACCACAGCGTCTCATAAAGGCAGATCTTAAGTACAGGTGGGTCTCTTGACCTCAATCATGGTTTGCACGTCAGCTTCTAATTATGTCCAGGCTTTCTCTCGGTGACTCGCGCTTCCCTCCATGGGTCTCTCTTGGCCACCACCTTCAGCGTTCAGAGGGCACATTTCCTAATAAGCCACAGCGACTCGTGCACCCTCACAGACTCTGTCGACGGTGCCCTGAGACTCTCTGCAGTGACAGAGCTGGGTCAGCCCGGCCTGCACCCTGAGCAGGGTGAATGGTCTCTGGGCACCCAGCTAGGACGCCCCCACTGCCTCCTCTGGGCAGCCAGGGCCATGGCACCCACATGTGGTCTCTGAGTCTTAGTCTTTGAGGCCGCAGAGATGACAGAGTAAAGCTCCAGGCACCACGTGAGCCAGGACAGGGTCCCCCAGAGAGGAGGCCAGACCAACGGGCACTGCGTCACCTGGTCATCCTCCCTGAACCGTGGCTCCTGTCTGTCTGCAGTGGGAAGGGTGCTGAGCCACACTGCCCACCCCATGCCTGGGCAGTAAGAGTGATGAGCGTCCGGTAGCCAACCGGGGACCAGCACAGACCAGCACCTCCTTTCCCAACAAGCTAAAATGACCATTGTTTAAATGACTCTGAAACTTTAATTACAGATACTTTTCAACATCTCAAAGTGTGGATTTGTTCTCTTTCTGCGGAAAGGCTGGCACGGTTGTTCCCTTACACCCATGTCTTTTCCTGCTCCCCTGTCTCTTCTTTATGTAAAAAAAAACAAATGTCTGGATCACAGTCCCAACCAATTCTGCTCTGTATCCCTGGCTGGGAACTCAGAGAGCAAAGTAGGTTCACAGGAGCAGGAAACAGCCGCAGAGAAGCAGCAGGAAAAGCTGAAGCCGGAGCTCCACCCCAAAACTCACAAGGATGGAAAGGAAGAAGAGAAGACGGTTGAGCCCTTGCCCCACTGTCTCTGCCAACACGNGTTGGTATTCAATGTGTATTCAAGTATATGTCTTTCATTTTAATTCACTGTTGGAAGACATAGTGAATCTTGAGAAAAAATTAAGTTATATTCTTTTCAAATCCTCTGAGAAGAAAAGGACATAAGCCATAAAATGAATATTTTACCTCAAGTGTGTTGTATTTCTCTGCTTTCTTTAATGTTTGATTTTATAATGGATCACAGAGAGATTTTGCTTTAAAATGATCACCTGGTGAAGTTAACATGTTACCTTTGGTGTGTCATGCCATCTATCCACTTGTGGATTGCATAATCTTAAAGTCACAATTCTTATCTCTGTAGTCTTTTTTGGTCAGAAAGCCAAGTGATTGGTTGCACTTATCAAAGGTAAATGGACTACATCTGCAGGACACAGAAAATTGGTATTTAACCAATGGGATAAAAAAATAAGGAAAATATAAAGAAAATATGGAAACATCACCTACAGATTTATCAAAGGCTAAAAGGATTGTTAAATTATTCTTCATAAAATTATTTGATTATAATATCATATTTCAAATTTTATATTCCTTTTTTGCATATTTTTACTTGATTTTAAAATTATTTTTATAGCATTTTTTTATATCTTATATTAATGTCTGCAGTTCAATTTTTGGTATAGATATATTGTAGTATGTTGTTTCTAGGAAGTAGGGTATTATGTTATCTCCAATATACAGATATTATAAATAAGTCTGAAATAAACATATTTTTTAATTATTTTTTTAATTTGACTTTACAATACTCTATTGGCTTTGCCATACATCGACATGAATCCACCACAGGTGTACACAAGCTCCTAATCCCGAATCCCCCTCCCACCTCCCACCCCACAACGTCTCTCTGGATCATCCCCGTACACCAGCCCCAAGCATCCTGTATCCTACATCCAACATAGACCGGCGCCTCATTTCTTACATGATAGTATACATGCTTCAATGCCATTATTATGTTATCTCCAATATACAGATATTATAAATAAGTCTGATATAAACATCTTTGTCAATATTTTTCTGTATTTATTTTAGGAGAGGATCTGAAAACTGAAACTAGAGTGAATCAAAATATCAGCATTGTAGAGGACCTTGGCTTTCTAGCATGATTATAATAATAAATATTTACCACAGTAATATTATATATAAGGATGCTTTGGGGGAAGAGGGATAAATTGGGAGTATGAGATGAACAGATGAACATTACCATACATAAAATAGATAAACAACAATGATTTAATGTATAGTAGAGGAAACTGTACTCAATGTTTTATAATAAACTATAATGGGAATAAATTAAATGTGTGTGTGTGTGTGTGTGTGTGTGTGTGTGTGTGTGTGTGTGTGTNTACAGTCCATGGGGTCGCTAAGAGTCAGACACGACTGAGCGACTTCACTTTCACTTTTCACTTTCATGCATTGGAGAAGGAAATGGCAACCCACTCCAGTGTTCTTGCCTGGAGAATCCCAGGGACGGGGGAGCCTGGTGGGCTGCCGTCTATGGGGTCGTACAGAGTCTGACACGACTGAAGTGACTTGACAGTAGCAGTAGCAAACTCAGCCTGAAATACCATTTTGGACTTTCTAATCTCTTTTATGGTTATTGATCTTTAGGTTTATTTATGGACTAGGTATCATAACTTGTATTTTGCTAGGAAATTATCTGTGTCCTCTAGATTTGCAAATTTATGGCTGTAGAGCTACCCATATTCTTTTAATCTCTACTGTGTGAGTGCACATGTGGCAAGTCACTTCAGTTGTGTCTGACTCTTTGTAACCCTATGGACTGTGGCGCACCATGCTCCTCTGTCTGTGGGATTCTTCAGGCAAGAATACTGGACTGGGTTACCATTTCCTCCTCCAGGGGAATCTTCCCAACCCAGGGATCGAACACACATTTCCTGCATTGTCAGGTGGGTTCTTTACCACTGTACCACCTGGGAAACCCTAACTTTATAGCTTAGGTTTCTTAAATTTTATTTTTTTATTAATTGCTTTTGAAAATAGGAATTTTAAAGAATTCCTAATGGTATTTCTGGTGGGTTTTGTCTGTTAAAAAAATCATCTTGACTTTGTTATGTAAAGAAAATGAGATAGGATGCTTGCCCGTGTTCCTCATTGTTAGGAACACACGCCAGGTTCTAACCTTGAGCTCCGTCTGTGTTCCCCTGTCCAGATCAAGTTCGACAGTGTGGAGGTATGTGTCTGCTGTGAGACCCAGCACCAAGTGTCCGGCTGCAGCAACCTCGGGGAGACACTGAAGCTGAACCCGCTGCGCGAGGACTGCAACGCTGTGCGACTGACCTTGAAGGTGACCCAGGCTTCACTCGTTCGCACCTCCCACCCCATCCCTGAGATTTCTCCTGAGAATGTCCTTTTA
Organism: Neotragus pygmaeus; assembly: GCA_006410875.1. NCBI lineage: Eukaryota > Metazoa > Chordata > Mammalia > Artiodactyla > Bovidae > Neotragus > Neotragus pygmaeus. The sequence goes on along the minus strand of SJYV01034224.1, from coordinate 2,044,858 downwards.
ACTGTGTTCCTTTCAGTTCTTGGTCCCTGCAGCTGGCCACATGCAACAGGGGACATCTTTCTGGAGAGCATTGTAAACAGTTAGTGAAAGTTGCTCAGTCATGTCTAACTCTGTGCGACCCCATGGATTGTAGCCCAGCAGGCTCCTCTGTCCATGGGATTCTTCAGGGAAGAATACTGGAGTGGGTTGCCATTTCCTCCTCCAGGGAGTCTTCCTGACCCAGGGATCAAACCTAAGTCTCCTGCTTTACAGGCAGATTCTTTACCATCTGAGCCACCAGGGAAGCCCCTTAAACAATTAGAAATTTCCATTTCAAAGGTTTTGTTTTTTGAATTTTCCATTTTAACCATTTCACTTTCTGCCTCCGACCTCTGTGAAGCACTGCTGAATGGTTGAAAGAGGTCGGCACAAATATTGATATGACATGTGTCACTGCTGTTCCAGCTCTTGATTTTATTGAACTCTAGTTGACTTACAGTGTTGTGTTTAATTTCTGCTGTACAGCCAATTGACTTAGTTATAGGTACATTCTTTTTCATATTCTTTTCCATTATGGTTTATCACAGGATATTAAGTATAGCTCCCCGTGCTATACAAAGCACCTTGTTGTTTATCCATCCTATATACAATAGTTTGCATTTGCTCAACCCACACTCCCAATCCTTCCCCTTCCGTTTGGCAACCACAAGTCTGTTTTCTATGTCTGTGAGTCAATTTCTAGATCACAGATATGTTTATTTGTGCCGTATTTTAGATTCTATGTATAAGTTGGTATCATTTTCTCTTTGTCTTTCTTTTTCTGACTTACTTAGGATGATCATCTCTAGTTGCATCCATGTTGCTGCAAATGGCATTATTTCGTTCTTTTTTATGGCTGAGCCAACATTTTTGCTATTATACCATCAGAGAACAGATGGGTACTTATTTTGCCTTTTTAAAGATATTTGGAGCAAGAAATGTTACAGTTTCCCATGGCAGTCTATTCTTGTGTACAGCATCTGATTTTTCTTTAATGGCATGGAAAATTGTTTATATCACTTCTTTCTTTTTCTCCCTACAAGATTTTCCTGCTCCTGAAAATCAAAATTGGCCACTTACACATCTGAACAATGAACCCAATTCTTTTCCTCTTTTCCCTGAAACGAAACTGCTAAACCTTTTCTGAAAAATACGGCTACAGTGCAAGGAGCCCTTGGTGGATGGTACTATGGCACATGCACGCTAAGTTACTTCAGCCGTGTCTGGCTCGTTGCGACCTCACAGACTGTAGCCCACCAGGCTCCTCTATCCATGGGATTCTCCAGGCAAGAATACTGGAGTGGATTGCCATGCCCTCTTCCAGGGGATTTCCTTGACCCAGAAATCAAACCTGAGTCTCTTGGCGTCTCCTGCATTGGCAGGCAGGTTCTTTACCACTAATGCTACATTATATAATAGGGGCCCTGTAGTATGTGTACGGGGGCCACAGTATGTGGGGATCTGGAGGCTCTGGAGGACCACCTAACACCTGGCAGGCACAGAGGGCAGTGTCACTCTCTGGAACAGGGGCCTGTTCTGGGTCCACTGTAGGAGACATTTCAGATGCCGGAAATGTGACCAGTCTGTCAGGGGAGCTCTCTGTGAATTCCCATGCTCTGGGAAACTGGCTGGCAAAAAGAGCAGTGGCCACAGAGAGGGAGGAGGTGCCTGAGGCCCGATGTGGAAGGGACCTGGCCCCCAGCACCTGCCCTGTGTCACAAGGAGAGTGGTCCCCGATTCTTCTTCTAGTCTGATGAGGAATATCTCTGGAGCCCAGAAGATGATGGCAATGCTGCTTCTCTGATCCCTCAGATTGTTCTTGAGGGTTTGGAGGCTCTGAAACCCCCTTGCTCCCTGGGTCTCTTTGAAGCTTTCCCACCACGTCTAAACCCCAGATCACAGGGAGAATTCCACAGACAGAGGAGCCTGATGGGCTACAGTCTATGGGGTCACAAAGAGTCGGACACAACTAACACTCTCACTTTCTTTCACTTCCTAATAATGTCTAGTGACAAAATAAATGATAAAAATATGTTTTGGTAGGTTAATGGTGGTCTTTGCCAAGTCAAACCCAACACAAGATTGTGACATATTTTCTGATCAATATTAACAGAAGTTTTAAAAGGTTGCAAAAATTGGAATCATAACTGATGGAATATAACTCATCATGGGTTGATATTATATCCATCCCAACTTTATTCTTTGCTATATCCCCAGTTATCATTACAGTTATATTATAATGATGTAATTCTAATTGAAAACAGAGGTAAATATCTTTTTTTGTTTGTTTGTTTGCTTCAAGTATCTGGTTTAATTTATGGAGCTGTAGTAAAACAAATTACCCAAAGAAACCTTATCAATGGATAAGGAAATAAAACTTTCCAGGAATCAATCAGTTATTGAGTTTATAAGCTTACTTCTCTTGAAGATTCTTTTCTTTGTCTCTAAGGAAGTTAAAGGAAAAGAAAAAAAAAAAAAANCCATGAGGTGGCCAAAGTACTGGAGTTTCAGCTTTAGCATCATTCCTTCCAAAGAAATCCCAGGGTTGATCTCCTTCAGAATGGACTGGTTGGATCTCCTTGCAGTCCAAGGGACTCTCAAGAGTCTTCTCCAACACCACAGTTCAAAAGCATCAATTCTTCAGCACTCAGCCTTCTTCACAATCCAACTCTCACATCCATACGTGACCACAGGAAAAACCACAGCCTTGACTAGATGGACCTTAGTCGACAAAGTAATGTCTCTGCTTTTGAATATACTATCTAGGTTGGTCATAACTTTTCTTCCAAGAAGCAAGCGTCTTTTAATTTCATGGCTGCAGTCACCATATACCTCAGACCTTGCTTTCAATTCTTTGGGGTCAATACATGGAATTGCTGGATTGTAATTCTGTCTTTGGGCTTCCCTGGTGGCTTAGTGGTAAAGAATCTGCCTGCCAATGCAGGAGGCATGGGTTTGATCCCTGGGTCGGGAAGATCCTCTGGAGGAGGATATTGCAACCCACCCCAGTATCCTTGCCTGTAGAATCCCATGGACAGAGGAGTCTGGTGGGCTACAGCCATGGGGTCGCAGAGTCGGACACAACTGAGTGACTGAACAACAACAACTCTGTGTTTAACATTTTGAGGACCTGCCATACTGTTTTCCACAGCAGCTGCACACTGTACCTTCTCACAAAAGTCCCCATTTATCTATATCCTCACCAACTGCTACTTTCTCCTTTCTTGGTAACAGCCATCCTAATAGGTGTGAAGGTGGTAACCCACTGCAGTTCCGATCTGCATTTCCCTAAGGATTAGAAATGCTGAGTATCTTTCATGCGCTTGTGGGCTAATTTGTACATCTTCTGTGGCTGTGCCATATGGCTTGCGGAATCTCAGCTCCCCAACCAGGGACTGAACCCGGGCGCTGGCAGTGGAAGCCTGAAATCCTAACCACTGGACTACCAGGGAACTCCCCTTACTCATTTTTTAATTGGGTTTCTTTTATTATTGTTGTTGTTGAGTTGACTACTCACTATTTTAAACAACTCTTTCAGTTGGTATTAAGAAACCAAACGTCACAGATGAGTGTGGGATTTCTGGCCTCTCGATGGACACTGTCAACAAGGGGATAGTTTCAGTCATGGTTGGATAAAGGGAACAGCTTTCTGTCTTGTGGACAGGATTTTTTTAAAAGTTCTGATTTGTGCTGTTAATCATGCTGTTAATTACCACCATCCTTGGCTTGAATATTGGACTTCCCTGGTGGCTCAGATGGTGAAGAATCTGCCTGCAATGCAGGAGACCCAGGTTCGAAGTTCGATCCCTGGGTTGGGTAGATCTCCTGAAGAAGGGAATGGCAACCCACTCCAGTATTCTTGCCTGGAGAATTTCATGGACAAGAGAAGCCTGGTGGGAAGTCCATGGGATTGCAAAGAGTTGGACATGACCGAGCAACTTTCCCTTCCACTTCAATAAAACTCAAAAGACCTATTGTAACAACCGTGGGGAAGCAGAAATTAAGGCTGAGATACTGCCCCAGGTGTGAAATTTCTCTTTTCCAAGAGGCTTTTCTTTTTAAAAAAAATATTTATTTGGCTGGGTCGGGTCTTAGTCACGGCACTACGGCACTTGGGCTCCTTCCTTGCAGCACAGGACTCTCTAGTTGCGGCAGGCAGGCTTAGCTGCTCTGCGGCGTGTAGGATCTTAGTTCCCCAACCAGGGATCAACGTGTGTCCCCTGCATTGCAAGGTGAATTCTTAACTATTAGACTATCAGGGAAGTCCCCCAGATGCTTTTCTTAAATAGCAGGCTTTCACGATGACTAAGGGGGAAGAGCGTTTCAACATGAGGAGTGACCTGCAGCAAGAAATGTGTTGGGTGTCTGTAACTGAAGCCTTAGGCCCCACTCCCCACCCCTGGAGGCTGGCAGTCTGTCTGGCCAGGCCGGAGCAGCGCTCAGACCCCGCTCAGCCTGGTTACCGCCAGGCAGGAGCTGACACGGGTGCTGAGGGAAGAGGACTCGGCTGCACAAAGATGCTGCCCGGCAACCCCGTAGCTGTGATGCAGGCACCACGGAGGGGCCCAGCTGGAAGGACAATGGGAGAGGGCAAGAGAGGCTCGGCTGCTCCTCAGTCCTGCGTGTGGCTGCCAGACGCTTCCGGAGCAGAGTCGAGGGAACACTGCGTCCTGGAGGTAGGATGGGGCATTGGGTGTGTCCCCTGGGGAACAACACTGAATTTCCTAGACACGGTTTTCTAGGAGGTTTAGAGTCTGAGCAGTGAGCTCCCAAGGAAGGACCTTTCCTGTAAATCACACGAGAGAGAATCCTGCCTCCAGCTTGCCGTTGCAGACACACTGCGCCTAGCCGGATAGAAAGATCCTTGAGAAGACGGCTAGCTCTTCAATACAGATGACTGTAGGGGAGATTTCAGAAGGAAGGAACTCTGAATTAACGTTTACTTGGTTGTGTCCTAGAGCATTTAAAGAGCTGAAGGTGACTCATCTTCATAGTCAAGTTTGCCGTGAAGGCAGTAGACCCCACGTCTGACCCCTGCCCCGTCCTCTCCCCGCAGCTTTGCCAACACCCCGAATGCCAGGACTCACCCCGGACTTCCCAACAGTTGACTTCCTGCACCCTGGAGCTCATGTCGCCCTCCCAGCCTCCTGGCCTTTTAAGGGATGAAATGCTTACTGCGTGCATGGTCCCTGACAACAACAACTTCCTGGTCTGCTGACTCCCTGAATAAAGCAATCTTGCACTCAGGAATCAAGAAAAAAAGAAAGAAAGAAAGAAAACACGTTTCTCCAGACACAGTGGAGGCCAGTAGCCATGTGGTGTGGCCATTGTGTGATAACGCATTTCTTGGCCCCGGGGTATCCACCTGAGCCTCCAGAGTCCAGAGCCCATCAGCTGATCCCATCACCACTGGGCAGCACCCAGCCCCAGGGGCAGGGTCATGGTTCTTTACAGCAGCATCCTGAAGGTAAGCTGGCTTCTGACACTGTCTCAGTCTTGACTGCTTGAATGCCCCGTCCTCGACTACCTCTTCCAACTCCCATCACCTCTGCAAACCCCTCTCCTTTCCCTGCACTGGCAGAAAAAAGCAGGGACTCGGATTCCTCTGTGAGCTTCTAAAGGATCCTTTTACCAGCGCACCTGTGACACCCACTCACGCCCCACCGAGAGTCACGCCAACCACAGGCCTAAGGCGAGACCCTTCCTGCCGCAGATCCACCTCCCGGAGCTGGGCAGAACTCCCGCTGTCCACGGCCACGTGGTCCAAGGTCCCTGGGACGTCACAGATGTCACCATAAACCTGTATTTCTCACATGCCCCAAAGAGCCTTGGAACAATAAGCTCCCTCCAGACAAATGGCTGTTCAAGCCCAGAGGTCTGCAGAGAATGCAGGACAGAAACACATGGGAACCCCTGCTTCCTCCCAGGGTTCAGGCAGCCCCAAAACATGCAGCTGGGCTTCTTCCTTGCCGGGCAGCCCCGCCATCACATTCCAGGCCAAATGCCTCAGGCACGTGGCTGGGGAGAGTGGTCTGGTTTGCAGACACCTCTCTGATTTACGATGCTGTGGCCTCACTGGCCTAGGGTTTTGGAAAAAGTCCAATTCCGTTTGCTCGCAAGCTTGATCCTGAGGCTCTGGTGTTTCCAGCGACCCCGGCAATCTTTGCTCTAATCACTTTTGATTCTGCCGAGGAAAGAAGGCGCCTGGCTAACCCTCCGCGGCACAGGAATCCAGGCAGAGGGGAACGTGCCCTGAAGCTGAACTCGACTCAGGCCGAGCCTCTTCTTTCAGGGTTACTTTAGGGGGTCTTGTTTTTCTTTTTAATGAAAAGTAGCCAACTTCATCCGGAAGACTCTCCCAGGAGGCTCACCTGAGTCTCTTCAAACATCCCGTATTTGCCGAGGGCTCTGAACCTCACAGCAAAGTTGTATAAAGCTAAGAAAAACAAGCTGATTTAAATTTTCTATTTTTACACGGTGTCCCGTTTCCAGAGAGGCTGAAATGAGTGGTTTTAAACTCAATTTAGCATTTAAGCTAATTTTCAGCCAGGTCTCTAAGGACTGGCGATTAGGGGAGGTGAAGGGTTCAGATGGGGGGCGGCTGGGCCTGTGGTCTGTCCGGAAGCACCCCCCAGCCCTTCCTTTCCCAGGCAGCGGGAGGGTGGGCCTGCAGGAGCCGGTGAGCAGGCAGCACCTAGGGCCCTGGAGAGGCCCCGGAGGCCGAGCCCATTGACCCGCTCTCCTGGCCCGCCTGGGGAGGGATATCAACACTTCGTGACCACTCGCTAGCAGCGGGCCCAGACGCACACGCCAGGGACAACAGGAGAAGAACGGGCCTTTTCAGCTCCCCGAGCCACGGGGCCAGGCCGGCCTCCGCAGAAAGCACAGCCCAGGTCCTGGACACTGGCCCGCGTCCACCCAGCCCCGCCACCACTTCATCTGTGGCCACCGCGCTCCTCCAAGCCTCGGAGTCCTGCCTTTTTAGAATTTGTTTTGAGTGTGGTAATGAGTTTGGACAGCGTTAAGATCTCGGCACGAAGGTACAGAAACATTCCCAGTGACAAACATCCGTCCTGGCCGTACTGTCCCCTCCTCCTTGCTCCAACATTGCAGAAACACCAGGTCCCTGGTCAGCCTACCTTCTTCTTCTGTTGCTAGTTTTACACACGATATCACACTCTTCACACTGTTAAATACCTTCCTTTGAAACAAAACAAACAACAAAACTTGACAGTGTGCCCTGGGTAATCTCTATGGTTCAAGGCTTTCTCCACCCTTAGGAGGAGGAGAGGGATCGTGGCCTGGGGTTTAAAGAGTTTACTTCTTAAGCATCTGGGGAAACATTCCCACAGAGAAGGGAAGAGAAAACAGGAGGAGCCACCTTCAGCCTCTTCATCCCTCCTTGGCCACCCTCCCTGCAGGAGCCACCTGTCCCAAGGGCTCCTTGCTGCAGGCTGGGTGGGCGGCCTCTCCCAATGCCTGACATGCTCTGCATGTCAACCCCATCAATTCTGCTTCTTTTACAGAAAAGATTTAGTTCCAGAGTTCAGAAAAACACTGTCAAGCCAACAGCAGGTGACCCCGGGAGGCCTGGACCCTGGGACTGGCTCCATTTCCAAGGTCCACATATCCTGCAGTCTGTCCAATGTTGTCAGAAAACAAAGCCTTGACTTTTTTATGAAAATCCTAAGAAGGTCAGCCTCATAGCTGCCACCCTCCGTCCCCACACTGACATGTCATGACTTACTTCCAAGATATGTGTGCTCCAGGAGCTGGGATGTGAGCCTGGCTCTCCCAACAGATGGCGGGGCTTGGTGAGGGAAGTCAGCCCAGTGAGCACAGGAATGGGGGTGCATCTCTGGAGCCACCAGCTCAGGAGCAAGGATTTACCCTTTAACTTTGTTCTAAGAGCCACAGAGCATTGAGAAGCAGCAGAGACAGAGGTGGAAAGAGATAGCTGTGTGCAGGCATTGCCTGCTTTTCCAGATGTAAGGAGAGCGCAGGAGATCAAAGAGCCCATGTGGGCGTCCTCAGGTGAGGAAGCAGGGCCTGGACCCCATGATGTGCACACACAGCCCCAGGTCAGGTCCAGGCGATCTGCGGCCTCTCCCGGGAAGGGGGCCTCCGTCTGGCCTCCCTCTCCTTCCTGGCCCCTGACCATCCTGCTCACTGTCATCCTCGCTGGACCATAAGCAGGAATAAAGGCCCTGCTCCCAGGCGATCCTCTCATAGGCTCAGCCAGGCTGGGTCAGGACTCTGGCTCCCGCGGAGTTTCCAGACGAGCTGCCATCCTCCCCGGTGACACACTCACTCCCAGAGACAATGTGAATGTCAGCTCGACTGGGCTCAGAGGACGCCAAGTGCACGTCTGCAAACCCCCTTCCCACAGTATCTCGACACCAGGAGTCTGGAGAGGAGCCACAGTGTCTGGATGTAGCAGCCTCCTGCAGAGGTCCTACGACGTCCTTTCACTTCCCAGGAGCCAGTCCTGGGGCCCCTCCATCAGCAGCGGAGCAGGAAGAGCCCCTTCCTGCCCTCTCTTTGTGAGGGCGCCTGGGGTCCTGGGGGAAGGTGGCCCACCCTCTCCCCCATGACCCTGTCCAATCTTTGCTCCAGATAGCCCAGGAACTTGCAGGGCACAGCACGTGGACCTGACCTGGGTCTGCTTGGAGCCCGAGGAGGGGATGTCCCCGAGACACGCACCCAGAGGAAGCAGCGTCTCCAGGCTGGCCTCCTTGCAGATGTCCCACAGTCATCACAAAGGTGACTTTCCCAGCTTTCATGGCACAAGCTCGCAGTCACAGAAAGAAAACAACTGCGGTCTGGTGGGGGGCAATACCATGCGGTACCCTCACCAGGCCTAAGCGCCCTCAGAGAGTAGAGAACAAACACAACACTGTAAAGCAAGAAAATGAAAGTCGCTCAGTCGTGTCTGACTCTTTGCAACCCTGTGGACTATACAGTCCATGGAATTCTCCAGGCCAGAATACTGGAGNGGACTGTAGCCTGCCATGCTCCTCTGTCCATGGAATTTCTCCCAACAAGAATACTAGAGTGGATTGCCATATCCTCCTCCAGGGGATCTTCCTGACGCAGGGATCAAACCCAGGTCTCCCACACTGCAAGAGGATTCATTATCATCTTAGACACCAGGGAAGCCCCCTTTTCACTTAGAGTATAGCAAATGTTACCCACAAAATAACATTGCCATTTCCTTCTCCACAACTAGTCTTTAAACTGTAGCTAATCAATAATTTCCATTTTTTTTCTCCTATACTTTCTCTTCCTAAGTCTCTCCCCAAGCACTTCCAGGTTGGTGCTGCACATTTTGAATCAATTTTTGCTCAATAATATGCCTCAGTTTATTTTTTAAACCCTATTTTATGTCAAGGAGGATTTGATGGGGATGATTAAGAGTACAGAGGCCTTTATAAGATTTAATTTCAGTAAGTGCAGCTCGTCCTCACAGGAGTTGGAAAGAAAAAATAAGTTTCTTTCTGTTTCTTTGTCTCTGTCCCTGCTTGTCTCTGTTACTGTGTCTCTATCTCTTACACATACATGTCCTTCGTCTTGGATGTACATTGGCTTCATTCATTCTTTTCTTTTTTTTTTTCACAGATTGGTTATTTATGCATAATTTGCAAGTCCATCTGATCTTTTCATTCACGCTTTCATACTGGTTCATGAAATATCTGTGTCCCTGCTTTTAGTTTTCAAGGAGAGAGACTGATTTTGGCCTTGCATCTGAAATCTACATTGAGTCTAGGGTCCATGAAAAAACATTTTCATGGAAACAGTCTATAGTGAAAAAACAGTCTGAATTCTGGCACAGGTGTTGAACAGCTGTGTGTTCTTAAACATATCATCCATCTCTCTGGGTTGCAGTTTGGAGATCAGGCGTGGAGAAAGGCAGCACAATTAGGCGGCAAAGCCTCAGCCAGGCAGGACAAGATGTAGGATCAGCCAGGGACAGACAAGATGGTGATTCTCTGTCTGGGTCCTTGCTTTGAACTTCTTTGGAGCTTCATTTTTAGAATTTTGGGATTAGTCACCTTCCGAGACTGTACCAGACACAGAAGGGAAATAATTTCACTTTCTCTCTGTGCACTCCCTCCCCACCCCTTGCCCTTTCCTATTTCACTCGATTTATTTCCTCTTTCTCTTTCCTTCATCTGCCCTTTAACAACAAACAAGAGTCTGAGGAGTGCCAAAGATAGATTCTGGTGTGTATGCCGGAGACTGTAAAGACAGGCTGAAGGGCAGAAGGAGCGTTAGGAGGGCCACTCAGCCTGGAAGTCTGAGTCACTTGTTCATTTCTTTGGTAACTATTATTAGACTTGAGGAAATAAGCAAATGTGTTTTGATCAACTCTGCTTTATTATAGCTGTGAATGATATAACTGCCTAATTACTGAACTACACAAATAGAGGTGTCAGGAAGAACTGATTTAAATCAGTAGTCAAAATAAACAGAAAAATAAACATCTCCTACTTATTTGAGAAATCCAAATTGGGACTTACCCGATGACTCTGTGGGTAAAGAATCTGCCTGTAGTGAAGGAGACACAAGATCCCTGCGTTGAAAAGATCCCTAGGAGAAGGAAATGGCACCCCACTCCAGTATTCTTGCCTGGAAAATCCCATGGACAGAGGAGCCTGGTGGGCTGCAGTCTATAGGGTCACAAAGAGTCAGACTGTCAACTTTTGAATGATGTTGACAATATGGTATTTTTGACTGAGTGCTGTTGGTCAGTTATAAAAATTCAAATCATAAAGAACTAACTAAAGATCATCTGCAGGCTGAAGGATCAAATCATTTGTCTGATACTNTAGGGTCACAAAGAGTCAGACTGTCAACTTTTGAATGATGTTGACAATATGGTATTTTTGACTGAGTGCTGTTGGTCAGTTATAAAAATTCAAATCATAAAGAACTAACTAAAGATCATCTGCAGGCTGAAGGATCAAATCATTTGTCTGATACTCTTATTAAAAAAGTCCTCCCTCGTTCTTTTATAATCACATTCTATGCTATTGGACTGGGCTAGAATCAGACTCAAAAGTTCAAGCTTTGCTGATAGAAGTGACTCCAAAGGAAGATACTGGAGGGTCAGGGAATAACTGGCACATCTACTTTTATGTCTTTGCTCTTGAATGTCCAAGTCCGTGAATTTAANAAGGAAGAGCTCCTCCACCAGGCGGTCCAGGCTGTGCGGCAGATGCTGCTTCTCCACGCGCACCAGCTGCAGCTCGTGCATGGCGAAGTTCACGGCCCGCGTGCACTCGCGCCCACCCTCCTCCCGCCACAGGTCGTAGGGCACGTCCTGCACCCAGGCACCCCCAACAGGCACGAAGCCGGGGCACGTGCGGTTGACCAGCTGCCCCAGCCGCTCGGCCACCGCCTCTGAGTGGCACACAACCTGCACGCGGTGCAGCTGGTAGTCGGCCTCGGTGCCGCCGCGGATGATCCAGGAGGCCTGGCGCAGGCGGATCTTGCCGCGGACCACCAACGTGTAGGTGGGGCTGGTGCAGCGGTTGCCGCCATAGTAGAACTGGTAGGCCTTGAACGTGTTGTTGTGGTAGAATCGGTAGGACCTGGTGATGAACTCGGGGCCTGACCGCACCTCACAGCTGCAGGAAAGTGGGGCAGAGACCCAGTGAGCCTGGAGCACAGGAGGGGGGCATCACAGGGGCCCAACCCCTCACCTCACAGCTACAGAGAAATGGAGGGATCCTGTGAGCACATTAAGCGGGGGAGGTCATCACAGGGCTCCGACCCCACACGTCACAGCGGTGGCCAATGGGTTGGCCAGAGAATCCGTCCACTCATCACCTTTAGCCAGATCCTAGTCTTGGTGACCTTGGGACGTTTCTCTCACCAGTCTTGGCCTTTAACCTGGTTGTGTCTATTATTTATATATAAACCTAGTAGGTATGGTAAATCTGGTTTGAGCCATGTGGAGCTAAATCAAGCTGTGAAGCCAACATCCCAAAGGCCAGTGGTTCTCAAAATTACTGTCAGTTTACAAGCTGGTGGATGGGCATTAGGGCTTCGCTGACGGCTCAGTCGGAAAGAATCCACCTGCAATGCAGGAGATGCAGGAGATGTGAGACCGATCCCTGGGTCAGGAAGAGGAGGAGGAAATGGCAACCCACTCCAGGATTCTTGCCTAGAAAATCCCTCGGACCGGGGGCTACAGTCCACAGAGTCAGACACAACTGAGCATTACTGGAAGTGGCTACCATTCGCTGGGGAGAGACCTTCACCTGCCAGCAGATGCTGTGTGGACATATGGCACCCAGTGGTCCTCTGAGCTTCTGTCTCTGTGACAGAGGGAGAGGAAACCCATATTCCCCCCATCCCCCAGGGAGAGAGGAGTCGTTCCGTGCAGGCAGGCATTCGTGTCTGCTGCCATGGTTTAGACAAAAGCACCACTGACTTCTCGCTGAGAGTCAGACACGACTGAGCGACTTCACTTTCACTTTTCACTTTCATGCTTTGGAGAAGGAAATGGCACCCACTCCAGTGTTCTTCCCTGGAGAATCCCAGGGACTAGGGAACCTGTTCGGCTGCCGTCTATGGGGTCACACAGAGTCGGACACGACTGAAGCGACTTAGCAGCCACTGACTTCTCACACCTCATCTCACTTGAGAATCTGCTGATCCAGTTCTGAGTTCGCATCCACTTGCTTCTCCATCAGCCCCCTGGCTCTGACTCCCCTCACCCAGCCCTCAGCCATCTCCAGCTGGAACTAGTCTCCAGCTTTTTAGTTGGTCATCCCCAAGTTGAGACGGGCTGGGACCCAGGACCCTTGGCTGCCGTGCCTGCACCTGGACACACCTCTCCTCCAGCAATGGATACACAGAAACTACGAGACTAAAAATAACTGTGCACACGTGCAGTTGGGCAAATTATGGACAACAAGATACTGAAAGACCAAACATCCCACTGCCTTCTGAAGAGCCGGGAGCAAAAGCAGGGGACTGTGTGTACCCCCTGCATTCAACACCACTTAAGGGGTGGGCAGACACCTAAGCCATCCCACCTGCCGACCCCTGGACACACACCCTACCCTCATCCCAAGTAAGGAACAAGTTCGCCCTTCCCTTGGGGGGTTGCTGTTATCCTTGTTTAGTTGCTAAGTCGTGTCTGACTCTTGCGACTCCATGGGGTGCAGCCTGCCATGGGATGTCCATGGGATGTCCCAGGCAAGAGTACTGGGATGGGTTGCCATTTCCTCCTCCAGGGGATCTTCCCAACACAGGGATCGAACCCAAGTGTCCTGCATTGGCTGGCGGATGCTTTATCACTGAGCCACCTGGGCGAGCGAGGCAACCTATTACTTCTTTTTGCTCCCCTCTGCTGCAGCAGGGGCCCCAGTAAAGCCTGGCCTGAATTTCTTGTCCAGCCTCTGATTGATTTCTATTGATTAAGGAGGCCAAAAACCCTACTATCCCCAGTCACTCCACCATCCCCTTGAGCCAGAGCATCCTTCAGTCATATTGCATCAGGCTGTTAGCAGGGCCCTTGATGAAATCTCTTCAATGGCATCCCTGTTCTCTTACGTTAAAAGAGAAACTCACAGAGACTTGGCCTGCAGAGGCCCTGGCTTAGCTTCCTCCTTGGCCTGCTGGGGGCTGTCCCGCCCCGACCCCAGGCACAAGGGCTACCATGGTGCTTCTTCAGTCCAGCCTCTGCTTGCCCCACAGCAAGAGCTCTTCCCAGTCTTGCACAGCCAAGGACATCTCAGCTCAAGTGTCCTCATCTTGGTAGCCCTTCCCACCCCAGCCCGTCCTAAAATAGGGGCCCTGAGATTCTCCTGGAGCACCTGTTGTTTTTTTTTCCCTCCTCATAACACTTCTTTGTGTGTTTATTTGTGAAATTCCTGAAGACGTGCCTGTTTGACTCTCTGCTACACACACAAAATCTAGAACTGTGCTCAGGCGCAGTAAACATTTGTGCACTTCAGAAGTATTTGTTGAACAAAATGATAAATTATTTAAAAGTACACTGCGTTAAGATTGTCTGTGCCAATACTGATGAGGAGGTTATTTTGAGAAACCCCATTTTCAGGAGAAAAAAAAAAAAACACCTCTGGGTCTTCCTTGTCTTATTCGTTTTTTTCTCTCTTCTTTGGATGCCTGTGAACCCTCCCTGAGGCACCTGGGCAGGGTCTGCACAGAAGGTGTCAGATCCCACTATTCCTTAGCCTAGTTAGCCATGTGAATTTGCAACAATTTAATGGGGAGGGTGAAGACTACAGGTCTGCCTCTGGGCTATTTTTAAAAGCTTTAATGGAAGATAAGCCAGAGCTCAAACCGGGATAAATCTCAGCTCCACAGCCTGGAAAAGAAGCCAAGAGCTGTGCCCTGGCTGGTCCAGGCAGTGTGGGTCCCTTTTAACGTACTCTCAGACTCTGAAGCTGGATATCAACTTACCAGAATACCGCTGGACTATTTAGACCATAAGAAGCTTGCACGTCATGTTTCAAGGTTGGTGAAACACAGACTCCTTGCTAATTTCACTTGCTAATGGTTTCTTTTCATACACGAGTGGTCCTCAGGTTCAGTAAACAAGGACGCTTTCACTCCCAGGTGGCTTCACAGTGGTACCATATCCCCACTGCCCAGGCTAAGATTTCTGCAGGACCGAGCTCTGTTTCTTCATCAACCCAGGTTTCCAAGAGTCGCTTGGCTCTGAGTGAGAACTCAGACAACCCCAGGATCACTGTGGGTTCTAGAAAGTCTCTGTGAGCCTGAGAAACCCTAAGAAGTGCACTTGCTGGGCCCTCGCACCCAGCCGCTTACCCAGTGGACACCCAGTGGCCCTCGATGGCGGGTGGCATCTGCACGGTGATCCTGGCTCCATTGTGGAGGTGTTTGAGCATGTGATGACACTGGGATTCCTTGAAGGCCCGCCAGGCACTTTTCTCCAAGGACCTGGGATGGGTCCTGCTGTCCGGATGAAGGAGAGCAGAGCCCTCTCCCAGCCCTGAAACAGAAACGTGGAAGCAGGTGTCAGTGGAGGCCTAGAGACGTGAGGCTGGTGGAGGAACTTCCTCAAGGCAGGGACGTCCCCCAGGTAGGAAACACTGGGTCTATGGCTGTTCTTGCTCTCCTGGAATTCACACGCCTCAGTGGGAAAGGGTCTCAGGAGATCCTTGCTCAGCTAAGAATATGGGATCTGGGGAGACAATGAATGTGACTTCCATGATGTCACTTGAAGAGTCCTTAGCAAAGCCAGAGCCCAAAGCCCGTTTCCTGAACCAGCCAACAAGGCCATACCTCTGGGAGCAGCTGTGCAGAGAAGCCCGTGCCTCAGGGCCACCGAGGCTGGAGACAGGGCTGGAAGGATGGTGGGAAGGGAGGTCGGGAAGGTGGACAGGCCAGTGACAGACAGCAGTGGCCTCAGCAAAAGGGTGAAAGGAGATGGCGGGAGAGGCCCATGGAGCTCAGGAGACACCCTGCCATAGGGGCTGCCTTCTGCTCGCGCTACCTCATGCATCTGGGGCTCATTGGTCTCCAAGTGGATACCCTCTAAAAGTGATGCCAGTCCTCCACTCGCCCTCCAAGGGGGCAGGGGTGATATTTCCCCCAGTGATCTTCCAAAGCTGCCACTCAAAGTTGGTGACAAACAAACATATGTTACAGGGTTTAAAATAAGAGTGACTGCAAGAAGACTGAACACCTGTAAATGTTTTCCAGGGTAGAGGGGACCTAGGACGAAACGTCTCTTTAGTACACGTGGACCAGGTTGGCCAAAATGTGCATGCCACCGTGTATTCAGGAAAAGGCAATGAAAACAGACGGAGCTGTCTTTCTGAAAGCCTGCTGTTCCTTCTGAGAGTCACTCCTGAAGTAACTCATGATCTTATGGGTCTTTATTGTGGACCAACTAGGTATTCAGCACTGTGTTAGCAAAAAATAAAACAAAACCAAAAAAACACTATTAGACAAACATACAACAATAAAAGATGGGTGTTAACAAAACTGATTGTGGTAATCGTTTCATAATAAATGTTAAATGCTATGTCACCACCAACTCTGTTCGGCCAAACCATGTGAATCACACTTTGAGTTAGAGTGTGTATATGTGTGTGTGCTCAGCTGTGCACAACTCTTTGAGACCCCATGGACTGTAGCCCACCAGGCTCCTCTGTCCATGGGATTCTCCAGGCAAAAGTACTGGAGTGGGTTNGTGAATCACACTTTGAGTTAGAGTGTGTATATGTGTGTGTGCTCAGCTGTGCACAACTCTTTGAGACCCCATGGACTGTAGCCCACCAGGCTCCTCTGTCCATGGGATTCTCCAGGCAAAAGTACTGGAGTGGGTTGCCATGCCCTCCTCCAGGTGATCTTCCCGACCCAGGGATCGAACCCATGTCTCTTATGTCTCCTGCATCAGCAGGGGGGTTCTTTACCAGTAGTGCACCTGGTAATGTGGTGACGCTAAAACTCAGAAATCTGCATCAGGTGGTGTAGACACCAATAGTTAGGACTGTTAAGTAAGGAGCCCTTTCCTGTAGCCTTGAACTCCATCCCAGTGAAGGCCCTTCTGCTGTAGTGATGGTCCTGGGTACTCCATTCCCGACCCTCACCAGAGAAGAGAAAGAAACAGGCAGGATGCAAGCTGATAACCTTGGCTATTTCTCTTTGCAAAGCCAGCCTGTTTTCAAAACACATGCACTCTGATTAGCCCCTCTGCCAGCCCCACAGTGAGGCCCCTTCAGTAGGTAAGCTGTGGCTCTGAGAAGGAGGAAAGTCTGGAAAAGTCAGGGGTGACCTGTTAGCAATCCTACATGGACACCCACCCGCACTGTGTCTTCTGGTGGGGTATCTATCTCAATTCCAGGGTTTTAGTCCCCATTTGTCTGGCACCTGTGTGGACCTCTCTCAGTTGGCTCTGAACTTGAGGCTGGAGGGGGGTGCCACCACCAGCCCCAAGAGCTGTGATCATCCAGACAATAGGAAGCACTTCCTGAGTCCCCTGGTGGGAATGAAACAAAGAAATAATACAGTATAACCTACCATCTGTTGAGTAGTCAATCGTGTAAGCAATTGTTATGTGGCTAAAAAAAAAATAGACTTCAATTCAAGTCTTCAAGTCACGAGACACTGGGAACTGGGGAAGATTCTCTTTTAAACGTGACACTCAGCATTCAGTCAAGATGCCATATTCTCAGATCAACCAAGCCAAGCTCTGTTCTAAAACTGATTTATATAAACCCCTTTACACTCTGCAAATGTGTTCCTGTAAAGCTAAGGAAAGCTGGAAGGGAGTGGATATGGGTGAAATGCTGGAGCTGGGCTGCTTGGGTTTGAAACCAAATCAGCCACTTAACAGATTTCATCAAACCCAAGACTTCAGTGACTGTTAAGATGCATCATTATTTTATTACCAGTGACAAAAAGCACTTGCATTAAACAACGACACAGGCCTTAGCAGCAGTGCCCAGACACCCTCAGAGCATGGCCTCTGACTGCTTCATCTCTGCAGAGAGATCCAGCCTTCAGCTGCAAAGCTTCACTCAGGACAGTAATGGCTCTGCTCTACAAGGATCTTGACAACAAAGTTCAAACACAGCCTCGTCTTTTCGTGGGCATCTTTCCTTCCAGGTAACTGTTTCTCAGTGAGGAAACATGTAAGGGCAGTTACTTCCCATCCTCACTTTGAGATAAACACTCGACCCACTGATGTCACAGGACACCCCCAGCTCTCTTACTGGTCTGCCTGATGTCCACCCTGGTTTTGTTCTCAGCACTGAGAGTGGATTTCCCTGGGGCTCAGATGGTAAAGCATCTGCCTGCAATGCGGGAGACAGATCCCCTGGAGAAGGAAATGGCAACCCACTCCAGTACTCATACCTGGAAAATTCCATGGATGGAGAAGCCTGGTGGGCTACAGTCCATGGGGTCTCAAAGAGTCTGAGCGACTTCATTTTCACTTACTTTCACTTTTGTTTTCAGTGCTGAGAGTGGAATTTACAAGTGAATTCTAACACCTGGCTCAAACTTTCACTCTGTTTTCAGGATCCAGCTATTGGCAACTATGCCACAGATGGAGAGCAACAAGAGTGCACAGAGAGGAAGAGAGGTTAGGACAGTACAGGCAGCTGGGTCCAGGCTCACGCAGGTGAAGACCCACGTCCCCAGCATGACTGCCACCCACAGGCTCACGGCGACTGGAAGATGCACACCCACTGTAAAGACATTATTTATGAAAAGATATCAGTCCTACAACCAATGAAATACACAACGGCACGGTGACTACAAACCCGTCACTTGACCCCACAAGCTCCCGTGCGCTCACCTGTAAGGAGGAGGTGACAGTACTGTGGGGTCCTGGAGTCAGTCTCAGGACTCACCAAGAGCGTTTCCTGTAGCACATGGTTCTTATTAGATGTTAGGTGCTATTATTTTTGGAGAAGGCAATGGCACCCCACTCCAGTACTCTTGCCTGGAAAATCCTAGGGACAGAGGAGCCTGGAAGGCTGCAGTCCATGGGGTCGCTGAGGGTCGGACACGACTGAGTGTCTTCACTTTCACTTTTCACTTTCCTGGATTGGAGAAGGAAATGGCAGCCCATTCCAGTGTTCTTGCCTAGAGAATCCCAGGGACGGGGGAGCCTGGTGGGCTGCTGTCTCTGGGGTCGCACNGACTGAGTGTCTTCACTTTCACTTTTCACTTTCCTGGATTGGAGAAGGAAATGGCAGCCCATTCCAGTGTTCTTGCCTAGAGAATCCCAGGGACGGGGGAGCCTGGTGGGCTGCTGTCTCTGGGGTCGCACAGAGTCGGACACGACTGAAGTGACTTAGCAGCAGCAGCTGTTATTTTAGGGCTTCCCCAGTGGCTCAGTGGTAAAGAATCCACCTGCAATTCAGAGGCCGCAGGAAACGTGGGTTCGATCCCTGGGTCAGGAAGATCCCTTGAAGGAGGGCATGGTAACCCACTGCAGTATTCTTGCCTGGAAAATCCCAAGGATGCTGATGGGCTACAGTCCATGGGGTTGCCAAGAGTTGGACAAGGCTGAAACGACGTAGCATGCATGCATGCTTTTATTTTAAATGATGATCAGGCTCTTAGAGGCCCTGAGAAAGCCCTTCCTAATAGAACGGCTACCATAATGGAGAGAGTCCCCCTGAGCCTGGTGCGCTTTGAGCTCTGCATAGACAGAGTGCCCAGAGGTCTGGGCTCCCAGCAGCCAACTCACTGGTGACCCAGATGGAGAGAAGCGTGGGGGCCCGAGGCCAGTGACAAGCGCTACTCACCGTAACAAGTGCCCACATGCTGCCACTTTGTGCAGCGTAGGGGCTGGAAGCACAAAGAAGAATGAAGCTGGGTTTTTCCAACATGGAGACTCTCAAGGTCTCGCTGGGCTGGATGTCTGAGGCCCAGTGTGGATGGTGGCCAGGTTTGGGGAGGAGGTCAGTTCGGGGGCGGGGGAAGAGGGCATGGTGCTCAGGACTGTGTGGTTGTGCAGGAGGCGGGGGCCACCCAGGGAGGGTGCCCACAGGCAGTATTATAACCAGGGAAAGAAGAAAGAAAATCCCCAAACTACCAATTGCACTTCATTAGAGAGCAAGCAAAGGGCTTCTAGCGACCAGTCTCCATCTTGCTGCTGCTCCTGTTGGACAACGAGCCACACTGGGGGCCAGGCGAGGTGTTGCCCAGGAGGCCAGCAGGATTGAGGACTCAATAGACAACCCCTCCCTGAGACACAAGGCTACTCACCAGGTGGGGATGAATCTTTAGGGTGGGAAATGGGACTGAAATTTATTCTCTTTTTATCTTTTTCCTTCAAAGTAACTATCACCTTGATGGTTCTTAGGAAGCAAAACTGAAGGGGTCAAGTGGGAACAGGCAGGAGAAGCCGTCTCTAAGGGTCAGCTCTGGATGGGGGTTGCCAACACTCACCCAGCTTGCCTGGTGTGAGTCATGGACACCTGCTCCATGCGAAAGTGAGAAGTGTTAATCAGTTGTGTCCAACTCTGCGACCCCATGGACTGTAGCCCATTGGGCTCCTCTGTCAATGGGATTCTCCAGGCAAGAATACTGGAGTGTCACAATGAAACAGACATAGAGAACTGACTTATGGGCAGAGGGGTGGAGAAGGTGAGATGTATGAAGAGAGCAACATGGAAACTTACATTACCACTTGTAAAATAGATAGCCAACAGGAATTTGCTGAATGTCTCAGGAAACTCAAACAGGGGCTCTGTATCAACCTAGAGGGGCGGGACGGGGTGGGAGATGGGAGGGAGGTTCAAGNATGGAAACTTACATTACCACTTGTAAAATAGATAGCCAACAGGAATTTGCTGAATGTCTCAGGAAACTCAAACAGGGGCTCTGTATCAACCTAGAGGGGCGGGACGGGGTGGGAGATGGGAGGGAGGTTCAAGAGGGAGGATATATATGTATACCTATGGCTAATTCACGTTGCACTTTGACAGAAAACAACAAAATTCTGTAAAGCAATTATCCTTCAATTAAAAAAAAAGAATACAGAAGTGAGTAGCCATTTCCTTCTCCAGGGGATCTTCCCAACGCAGGGATTGAACCCAGGTCTCCTGTGTTGCAGGTGGATTCTTTAGCATCTGAGCCAGGCTCCGTCCAATAGTCAATCAATGGCTGGGAGTGAAAAGGCCACGTGAGGCACCTAGTTCAGCTCTATGGGAGGCCATGTGGTCCCCCCCAACTCCTTATACCCCAGGACTCCCTTCCCAGGATCAGCCATGGGATACCCTCCAAGGCCAGTCTTAGACTTCTGGCCAAACCAGAGCCCCATTTTCTCGCATTGCCAGGACTGTGTCAGCTCCAAATCTGGGACTGAAACTAGCAACTCACTCATTCACACCATCAGAAAGGCTCCGGAGGGCCAGGTATTCACTCTGTAGGCACATCCTACAGTTGGGGGAAAAACCAGACCCCAGGGCTTATGGAGGGGCTCGGAGGGGGAATAGGCTCTGAGTTCAGCCTTGGGGGTTCCTGGAGGGGGCACTGTGTCCTGAAGACAGTGGACGTGGTCCAGACAGTTTGGACCCCATGCACAACACAAGGAGGAAGGGTGGAGAGGCCTCATGGAGTAGAGACCCCGGTGTGGCCAAGGACGGAGCCCTGTGTATGTCATCTTGAGTATGGAGTGGGCTGGCCCAGGGAAGAGGAACCCAAAGCTTTTAAGCAAACTAACACAGGATAAGGATTCTATTTGGGAAAGACTGCTTTTCCCTTTTTTGGAGGGATGAGCAGCAGGAGGATCAATTATGAAGCTTCTGCCATGGCTCAGTGTATCATTTTTGCCTGAATACGTGAGAAAGATGAGAGAAGGGAATTGCTTTCAACAAGCAGTAAATCTTCTCTGTGGTTCTAGAGAGGCACGGACCATCTCTGGCATGTGGTAGGGAGAAATCTCACCAAGAAGGTATTTAAAAAGGAAAAGAGGGAGGGAAAGACAGAGAGAGGAAACCAGGAGTATTACTAATGCAACACTAAGTCTGGAAACAAACTCTTGCAAAATACTTAAGGATCCACTTTCACCAATCTTCAACAGCTTAAATCGACATCCAACTCCAAGGTGGTGATTGTGATAGCAGTTCCTACCTGAGTGTACTTATTATTTATAATAGTGAATGTTTTATCATACATAACAACTTTAAAACCCTCCATTTGATTAGATCATCAGTATAATCAGAAGTGCATTGGCTAATCACCACATCTGCTGTGCTGTGTGTTGTGCTGTGATAAGTCGCTTCAGCCGTGCCCACCTATTTGGGACCTTATGGACTGTAGCTCGCCAGGCTCCTCTGTCCATGGGATTTCCCAGACAAGAATGCTGGGAGTGGGTTTCCATTCCCTCCTCCAGGGGATCTTCCCAACCCAATTCGAACCTGAGTCTCTTAAGTCTCCTGTATTGGCAGGTGCATTTTTTACCACTAGCACCACCTGGGAAGCCCCATTGCCATGTTTGGTTGTTGACAATTCTGCCATTGAACATTGAGTGCCTTTGATATGACGGTCTCTCAGGTTCTTAAGGCGGTGCACAGTGAGGTCACTGTTAGGAACAGCAGTGCCTGTGGGTGGTGCTCTGGATGCAGCAGTCATGTGTGAGCAGGTGACAGTCCTATTTAGGCCATGAGAGGGTCCCCCTTTCTGTGTTTCTCATATGAGTGAGGAAACACACACGTATGATGCACACACAAATAACATCAAGGTTTTGGTGAACTAAGGAGTCTAGATGTTTTGGTCAGTTGAGAAGACTAGCTCATTCGTTAAGTTTTGTTGCAAATGACTATAAGGAAAAGAGCATCTCAAAGGTTAAACAGCACCAGCACAGGTAGAAAGAGGCTGTTTCTAGGCTTCAAGGTGACTCTGGCCAGTCATTGAACAGGTGCCTTTGTGCCCCAGTACAAATTAAAAATTAGAGGAATGGGAATGGTAATCACCTGCCTCTTGAGAAACCTATATGCAGGTCAGAAAGCAACAGTTAGAACTGGACATGGAACAACAGACTGGTTCCAAATAGGAAAAGGAGTATGTCAAGGCTGTATATTGTCACCCTGCTTATTTAATTTATATGCAGAGTATCATGAGAAATGCTGGGCTGGAAGAAGCACAAGCTGGAATCAAGATTGCCGGGAGAAATATCAATCACCTCTGATATGCAGATGACACCACCCTTATGGCAGAAAGTGAAGAGGAACTAAAGAGCCTCTTGATGAAAGTGAAAGTGGAGAGTGAAAAAGTTGGCTTAAAGCTCAACATTCAGAAAATGAAGATCATGGCATCTGGTCCCATCACTTCATGGGAAATAGATGGGGAAACAGTGGAAACAGTGTCAGACTTTCTTTTTGGGGGCTCCAAAACCACTGCAGATGGTGGCTGCAGCCATGAAATTAAAAGACGCTTACTCCTAGGAAGAAAAGTTATGACCAACCTAGACAGCATATTCAAAAGCAGAGTTGGTGATGGACAGGGAGGCCTGGCGTGCTGCGATTCATGGGGTCGCAAAGAGTTGGACACGACTGAGTGACTGAACTGAACTGAACTGAACTACCATCTGCAAAATACTTGAAGGTTCACTTGACTCACATATTATCTCATTTCTCAAATATCAGGCACATGAACAGAAAGGAACAGAGGAGAACCAGTCTTCAAGGTCAAGGATGCTAGGAAGAGCCAGGCCCTGATACAGCCACACCCAGCCGGCCCAGCCAGTGGTGCTCTGATGAAGTGGCTATCAATGTGACTTCACTACAGAACAGTCTCTGACATCTGAGGTCTCAGGCCTGGGCCCAGATCAAATGGTTATGACAACGGGGCAGCTTCTTTCAAGTACAGGAGGAAGGAAAACATGGACCCTGGAAGGAGACTGTTCTCTTGCTGAAAACAAACTAATTCCTGAAGGCTCAGGGGACAACTTCATAGATGACCTCTTGCAGAGAACTACATGAGTTCCTGAGACTCTGGAGGGTGTGTTCACATGCCTGGGTGTGTGCATGCATGTGTGCTCCTGCATGTGTGTGTGCGAGAGCAACTCACTCCCACAGGCAAAATCACTCACAACAGAAATCCTAAACGACTCCAGGATGACCTTTACTTCTACCATGATTGACAGTCTACTGTTCAGACAGTGAAAACTCCCAGAGATAGCAAATAAAAGACCAGATTTCCCCAAATGAGAGGAGACACAGGATTAACCATTTACCCAGGGATTTGTGCCCTAAGTTCAAGGCCCATGGGGCCAGGTGACTGTTTACAGCCTCCAAGTCGCCAGGCTCTGCTCACAGTAAGCACCCCTGAACACTGGCTTCAACAAGGACAAATGCAGCATTTCTCCATCACCCACGCTGATCCCTGAACCCATGGTGTTCTTGAAGGGTAAGCCAGGCCACTGACAGGATCAGACAGAAGGTGAAGGGCGGGCGTGGTGGGGGACAGAGTAGTGACTCAGAGCCAACCTTCACTCCTCAGCAGGTGGCTGCAGGCCTACTGGGTGCAAGGTTGTATTATACGAGGCCGGCCCCATCACTGCCACATGAAGAGAAACATGGGGAGAAATATGGTGTGTGGCCACATCCCCAAGTTCTCAGTAACATTTAAAACATTTGAGTCCCCTCAATATACTCTGCAGCTTCTCACCTGCCCATCTAGACTGAGGACCCAACACTCCAAACCACCATCCACACAATAAAGTGAGAAATCAGTTGGGAAGGAAACACTTCCAGGCACACTTGGACACTTGGGACTGAACTCACCTCTGACCTGGGTAGTCACTGCAAAGGTGCTTTAATGCTTAAAAAAATTATATCAAAACAGCCAAGTAAGTATAACATCAAGACATGCACAATGGTGGTTTTGGAGGGCAGCAGGTCTCTGAAAGCCCATCCCCGCTCACCATGCACCTTTGTGTCCTAGATGCAACGTGACCTGCATCCCTCCTGCACAAGAGCAAGGATGCCTCTCTGGGTGGAGTGTTGTGATGCAGACAAATACATGGAGAGACGACGGGACACGGGGGAAATGCAAGTGATCACTCCACCAAGACATCGCCCAGCCCATGAAGGGGGCCCTCAGGACGGTGAGTGGGCTGTGAGGTCAGCAGGCTGCTCCACCGCCCACACGGCTGCCATGTTTTGGAACAAAAGCTGGAGTTCACTCCAGAAAGGCACCTACACTCACCATGCTCTTGTTTTTATTTCCATGTCTCTGGAGATCAAAGCTGAGAGAGTTGCTTTTGCCAGTCTTTAAACTTTCTTATCTGAAAGCATTTTCCCTTTATGAGAAACACAATAAAGTCAAGATTTCAAATTCCTGCTTTCATTTAACTTCAGATGAAAACAAGGTAATTCTCTAAGTCGTTTTCTTCTAAGGCCTCGGTGTCCGGGCCAGACGCTGGGGTTGAACCACAGATGGCAGTTCTGCCCGCTGGGCCTGAAGCTGATGGCTGCCATCACAGACTGCTCGCCACAGTCATGTGTGTGACTATGTATATGGTGTGTGTCTGTGTGTATGTGTGTGCATGGTGTGTGTGTGTGTACATGATATGTGTGTGTGGTGTTTGGGCATTGTGTGTGTATGAGTGTGGGGTCTTCACAGTATGTATGTACATGGTGTGTACATGGTGTGTGTGTGTGGTACCTATGTGTATGGTGTGTGTGTGGTATGTATGTGTTTGTGTATAGTGTATGCATATGTGCATGGTGTATACATGGTGTATGTCGGTATGTGTGTGAACGTGTCTGTGGCAAGTGTATATATGTGTATGGTGTGTGTGTACATGGTGTATGTATGGTATGTGTGTGTGTATGGTGTATGGTGTGTGTATACATGCTATGTATATGTGCATGGTATGTTCATGGTGTGTGTGTCTATATGCATGGTGTGTGACTGTGTATGTGGTGTGTGTATATACATTATAGTATGTGTATGTGTGATGTGTGTGTATGTGTATGGTGTGTGTGTGGCGTGTGTATATGTGATGTATGTATGGTGTGTGTATGTATATGTGTATGGTATGTGTACGTGGTGTGTGTGTGTGTGTTATGGTGTGGGTGTATGTGTTATGGTGTGTGTGTGTGGATGGTGTGTCTATGTGCATGGAGTGTGAGTGTGGAGTGTGGGACTCCCAGAAGGGAGAAACACTGCAGTCAGGGCAGCGTGCCAACTTCCCAGCTCTGGGCTCTCCATAAGCTCTCCCCTTCCCCAGGTGTTCTCAGGAATCTTCAGGAAGGGGCTGCCCTTCCTCCCAGCCTTGTCCCCAGCTGGCAGGGACACAGGCACCAGGAGGCCCTGGTAGACAGACCTGGTGACTGAATGGCTGAAGGAAGGAGGCTAGAAAACCCTTCGAGAACAGGAGACCCTCAGTCACTGCAGGGTGACTTCACATCCTTTCTCTGACCTAGGTTCCTCTGATTACACGACTTTCCAATATTTCCAAAGTGAGAAGAACTAAACAGCCTGTGCACACAACGTCAGGACACAGCAGGCGCTCATCCTGGGAGGGCGACAGACTCTCCTGAGCTTTTCCCTGGGATCACTTCCACCCCACGCAGAGGCTCCTAAAGACACTCACGCCACACAAGCTTCCAGCAGATGCTCACAATCACCAACGTACCTTTTCACATTTCTAGTCCCTAATGTTTTGCGCTTCCTTTCAGTCGATTCTATCAGGCTGTCAGTCTGTCCCTTAACGATGTGCATTTGCACAGCCCTGTCTCCCACTGGTATTGAGCTCTTTACTCACTTAGGGAGAAAAAGAAGGAACACAGCTTCAACGAGTCAGCTCAGCCACATGCTTGAGGCCAGTCGGTTTCTTCCACAAAAGAATATTTACCATCTGCCTACGACCCTTGCTCCCTGCTATGAGCAGCTGAGTCCTATTTCTTTTCAAGATTATATTTTATGACTAAGGGGGAAAAGGTACAGGAAAGGCAATTTTTTTTGGTCACAAGAACTGCCTTCAGTAAAAATCATTATTTCAAAGATTCTATTTTAGCCTATTGCAATGTTTCCTTGCATTCTGTTGGTTAAACAATCTTTTGGTAATCCACAGTTTTGGTTGTTTTTGTTTTGTTTTGTTTCAACTTTAACAGACTACACTGGAGTGAAAGAGAACAGCTCAAAAGTGTCTTCCCATTTCAGAAAAGTCAACAAATGCTACAAAGTAAACAGTGTTGAGGAGAAGACAATCTCCCCAACGTCGGCTTCAAAACTTATTCCAAACCTTTTGTTTCCATCAGCAGAGAGAATCAGCACTCGGGGCCCATGACAGCACCACTTATTCTGAAATGCCTCGTGTTAATCTGTGTTCTGGAGCCGCATGACTTTTGTGACTTTTCATCAAAGCAGAGAAAACAGCAACAAGGGATATCCCTCAGCTGCAGACCTTCACGACATTCAACCAGCTTTATCTGGACTAAGAAAGGCAATTGTTCTCAGGAGGTGAAGGAGGGGAAAGTAAAACTGACACGCATGCTTTTACATCGTCACATTTTGAACTTGGGTCTCTCACTACATTTACAGTTTTTTAAAAAAAGCTAAAATAAACAAAAGGCTCCTGTCTTGCCAGACCCTAATTTACTCACCAATAGGATCTAGGGGTGATTTATGACTTGCTTGAGTTGAAATAAAAGTAACCCCCAAACTGAACAAAGATCAGATGCCAAACACAATAGTTTCCCCAGCGTCTTCACCTGGAATCTTCCTGAAGGTCTTGTGCACTCTGTAATCTTATTAATGAGACTTCTTGGTGGAACAAATAATCTATAAATGATGTCAGGAACTAAATTAAAGTTGGCCCCAAGTACATGCATCAGCATAGAAAATACGTTTTAATCTACTAATTGCTACCATATTAGTAAATAAACAAATGGCATCCTAAGGTTGTTTTTGCTATTCAGTCACTCAGTCGTGTCTGGCTCTTTGTGACCCCATGGACTGCAGCACACCAGGCTTCTCTGTCCTCCACTATCTCCCAGAGTTTGCTCAAACTCATATTCATTAAGTCAGTGATGCTATTTAACCATCTCATCCTCTGCCACCCCTTCTTCTCTTGCCTTCAATATTTCCCAGCATCAGGATCTTTTCCAATACCAGGAGAAAAATCATTAAGCCATTCCAAAAGAGTGCAGGCAATTTCCTTCAGACTGATGACTTCTCTTAAGATAAATGATCAAGCTCCATCTGTTACTACAGAATCTTTAAATACTTGTAAGACCCCTAACTACAGAGTAGGACACACTTTGAAGCCACTCCCTTGGGTTAGGTGAATTAATGCCCATATTTTTTTAAAAGTACTTCAAGTAAGTAAAAATAGGTCAGAAAAAGGGGAAAGGGAGAATACTCAACTCTTTCCTGGTGCTCTACACTACCCTAAGGCATCGTAACAAGCAAGCTTCTCTCAGATCACAGAGATTTATACCCAGAAGGACCACTCCCTCACTTTCTCCTCTGTGTTGGAGCCCCCGCCCCGAGCACAGCTGGTCTGCGGGCAATATCAGTGTGCATAATTTTGCCACAGGAGGTTCACTTTGAAATGGGATGACTTTTTGTAGGATTATCCTTGTCACCCCCTTAAACTTGGCAAACCTTGTTTTTTTAATCTTACATCCTTTCATCATATGTATGCCTGCACACACATGTGCACACACATGCATACACACATGCACACATGTGCACACATGCACAGGGGCTGGCCCCACTGGCTTACTCCCCCTTCCTGACTCCCTCCCAGCACACTGTGGGTCTGGGTAAACCCCGACCCCAAGGAGTTCAGGCTGACTTCAGCTGGAGTCCAGAGATCTGGGGCTAGATTCGAGCCACACTGAGGCTGCACTTGGGCTCCCCTTACCCGTTGGCACTATCGTAGCTTGCACTGTAGTGTAGGAAGTGTGGTTACAACTTCTACCTCTCAAAACAAGGAGGAAAAATTCAGGACAGGTTGGCCTAGGCTGCGTCTCTGAGGATGGCTTTTGTAGTCCAAAAGGCAAATGGCCTTGTGCAAAAAAAAAAAAAATTCTGTTCATGCCAATTTCAAGTACTTTTTTCACTTTAAAGGCATTCACCCATACGCCCGATTTCCTTCAACTACGGTAAGAGGTTTTTTAGGGGACACTCTCCCCTTCATCCTCTCTCTCTGCCTCTCGTTTATGGTGTGGGTGGCAGCTGCCGTTTGATCTGCCCATGGGCTCTGATTTGTTTCATGTTTCAGCCAAAGATGAAGACTGCTCTGTAATTCCAAGCAGATGGGCCGAGGAGCGCAACCCTGTAATTACACCTCTCTTTCTCTGGCCCTCGAACTGCGAGTCTTCCAACCTGACTTTGAAAGTCTTGGATTGCTGGGGTTCTGGGTACACCTTGGCCATCTGGCAGGTCTGGCCCAGCCCAACTGGTTCACAGGGCCCTTGGAGCTGTGTTGCCCACGCCGCCTGTCTGAGCAGGACAACAGAGAAAACAGCTGCTCAGGGCTCCCAGGGTGCTGTCCCTCCCTCTCCTAGATGGTCTGAGGGGTCACTGCCTGACCACCTTCTGAAGCTGGATCAGAAACCTAGAGGCTGCAAGGGTGCTGACCTGCTGATCTGACGTGCAGAGGTCATGGTGGGTGTGGAGGCAGGGGAGCTCTGCTCCTGGTGGACACTCAACTAAAGGGCCAGGCATTCACCTGTAGGGAAAGCTGACCCAGGACATCTGGATCAGCACACGTGCTTGCCACCACCCAGCCCCACAAGTCCGCCTTCCCGGCCCGGAGCAATGCTGTCTTACTTTCTTTAGTGCAATTTCTGGAGCACTTGTAAAGCCTGCTGCTCTCTAGCTGGGGGTTTACCGGGGCCGCTGAGAACATGACACACGAAGCAGAAACAAAACCCACGAGAGCAGGAGAGAAGCAAGCTCAGGTTCCGGAGAACTTAGGGGACTGGTTTTAACTACTGCCCTTCTGTTGCTGCGAGGACCCCACTCCCTGAAAGTGCCTCCAGAGAACCTACCGGTCCACCTGGGACAGACCCCTCCCCAGCCCCTTAAGACACTCGTTCTCCGAGGGGCGCGCAAGAACACCCAAGCTGCTTTCTCCCTGAATTGACCACAGTCCTCTGTACGGTCCCCCCAAAGCCTGGAGCTCAGCGCGAGCCCCCTGCGCTGTGACACTCTGTGAAAGGCGCACAGCCAGTAGGTCCTTGACGGCCTGTAGTCCGAAGCCCCGCGAAGTGGACACAAGTGTCGTGGGACCTGGACAGAAAGTCCGAGCGCGCGCCCTCCCAGAGAGCGCGCTCGACGCCCGGGAACGCGAGCCTCTTCCAGGGCGCCCAGGATGGGGCTGTGCCTGGCCGTGGGGTCACCTCGGTTCTAGGGAGTCCCCGCGGGGACACTCTGGGCTGCCGCTCCCCCACCCCCACCTCCGGACTCACCGTGAAGCAGGAGGGCCGGGAACAGGGATGTGAGCAGGAGGCGGCGCACACAGGACATCTCCGGGCCTCCTCCGGGACCGCCCGCGCGCGCCGCACCGCCCGCCGTCCGGGGACCCAGCTCCCCGGGACCCGCCCGCAGCCCGGGCGGCGCGGCCCGGCGG
>SJYV01034224.1:1993401-2014773 GCA_006410875.1 Neotragus pygmaeus | reverse complement strand
ATGGACGGGTTGGATCTCCTTGCCTGTCTCTTATACACATCTGGCGAGAACGGTGCTAAATGGGGCGGGGCTATGGGCGGGAGATGGGCAGGAGATGGGCGGGGCCTAGGGACCGGGGAGCTTCCCGACCTCTTGGGGGACTAGAAGTGCGCTGGGCTCCGCCGGCCCTGCTCAGCCCCATCGCCGTCCCTTCGCTCCCTTCCCCTCCCCTGTCCCTCCGGCTCTCCCCCCATCGTCTCCCTCCTCTTATCCCGCGGCCCTCTCGCGATCCTCCTCTCAAACCTCATCCCCTCTCCTCCCCCAGGCCCGCCCCACTTCCCTCCTCCTCGACTCCCACTCTAGGACAGGTTCTCCTGCAGGGGTTTCACAGCTTTAGGCCCGGGACCCCCTCCCGAAAGGGGGAACACATGTTCCTCCCCGTCCCTGCCCGCCCAACTCCGGGCAGCTCTGGACCGGTGTCTTCCCTCCTCTCACCGGGGAGGGTTCCCCACTTGTGCAAGTGTGGGGACAAAGAGTGGGGCGCTGCAAGGCCGGGGTCTCCAGTGTTCCAAGCTTGAGGTGTTTGTGCGACTGAGGGAGAGGAGAGGAGAGGTGGCAGAAGGGAGAAAAGGCTCCTCCCACCCCGGTGAAGATGCTGAGAGCCTCCCCCTGGGGGGGTTCACGAGCAAGCGCGGGGAGGGATGCAGACCCCTCTTCCAGTCTCCTTCCAGGAGACGAGGACCTGTGGGGATAGGGGGAAAATTTCAGGGGCACGCTCCCTGTCGGTCTCCCCCTATCTCCCCTGCCTCCCGGCCCAAAGCTTGGTTCTTTTTAAGGTCTGTGGGTCTTGGGAGTTTGTTCAGTTTTTTCCTGGGCTTTGAAGATACAAAGGCAGGGACAGCCAGGAGCTGCTTTTGGTCAAGGCGGCTGCCTTGCTTGCCGACTTGGGGGCTCATTCTGGTGGGCCTGGAGTTCTCTCTTCTGAGCTCCTCCAAGGCTTCTGGGCACTCAGGAGGAGGTTTATCAGTAAAGGAGACTGAATGTCACCTCACACTGGCCGAGGACCACATGGAATCGGGAGGACATTCTGGATTCTGCTGGTGTTTTTCATAAATAAAACACTTATAACAGAAAGAGTGATTTCTGTGAGTTTTCTGCCCCTTTGAACAAAGTAGCATCAATAATTCAACTCTTTGTGTTATAGACTCTCAGCACTAGTTGGACTTTAGCATCTTGGTAAAACAGATGAGGGCATGTGTGACAGTTTCCTTTTTTTATTCCTGAGAAAGTCACGGGTCTTTTGATGTGATGGTGCTGATACTGTTTGATGTACTTTAATTTTTATCACCATCACTATCACCTTTCATCTTTAGTTTGAGGGATCATAACATGCACCACCTGCCTACCTCACGAGGATGTGGTGAGGGTTATGTGACTATGTTTGCAAATCGGGAGGATGAAAGACTCTCATGTGTGAAAGAAGGGACAGTTGTGTCATAAAACCCTGGAGCCGGCACATAGCTGAGTTGAGCTTGCATTGCAGCATCTCTCTCTGGACCAACTCTTCTCCATCCCTTGCTTGTGTCTGTTTCTAGGTTTGGGCAGTCAATTATGACCTGTGGGATTTGAATGTTGCCCATGGGTCAACCAGATTTAAAGCAGGAACTTGATTTCTTCTTGAATGTTGGCCAGTTGGGAATGATATAAACAGCATATTTGACTGTTTAAACAGGATTTAGCCTTGTCACCAACAACACACACTGGAAGGTGTCTAGCTTCTCTATGCCTTTTGTCATTGGATGACTTTTAGTCTATCAGGAAATATTTGAAGCAAGCAAATAACACGAGAGAGTGTTAGGATGGTATGTTTATGTATAAGCAACTGGTCATTGAAATGTGAAGGTCATTCATCGCATGTTAGCAGAACAATTAGGTGATAATTTTCATAAATGATTATTTGATCCTGTCATTTAAAAGGAGAAGAAAACCAACAGGTCAGCCATGATTTGGTGTCATCATAACCATCAAATTGAGACCATTTTTGTCTTTCCAACTGGTCTTACTGATGTGATAGAAACAGAGCCAGAATGATGTAACCAGTCAAATCTGTTTTGCCAGTTTATTTTCCACATGTGATGTCATCACTTAAAATGTTCTACCCTCAACATCCAGCCAGAGTTGCTGCTCTCAGAAATTGCCTCACCGCCTTGTGCTGGTCTAGAAAGATAGTGTCCTCCGTATACGGCTCTTTTTCCATATTATTTTTTGCAGTTGATATCAGTGTACTCACTTCTCGAAGAGAATAGCGATAAACAAACAAACAAATGGCTTAAGTTTGTCTTAGAGTGATTATATGTGGATAGATGATTCAGTTCAGTTCAGTCGCTCAGTCATGTCTGAATCTTTGTGTCCCCATGAATTGCAGCACACCAGGCCTCCCTGTCGATCACCAACTCCCGGAGTTCACTCAAACTCATGTCCATCGAGTCTGTGATGCCATCCAGCCATCTCATCCTCTGTCATCCCCTTCTCCTCCTGCCTCCAATCCCTCCCAGCATCAGAGTCTTTTCCAATGAATCAATTCTTCGCATGAGGTGGCCAAAGTACTGGAGTTTCAGCTTCAGCATCATTCCTTCCAAAGAACACCCAGGGCTGATCTCCTTTAGAGTAGACGGGTTGGATCTCCTTGCAGTCCAAAGGATTCTCAAGAGTTTTCTCCAACACCACAGTTCAAAAGCATCAATTCTTCAGATAGATGATTAGAGTTGCAGAATTGGAAGGGAGGCATTTCCAGGCAGATAATAAGGTGACTATAG
This sequence comes from Neotragus pygmaeus, assembly GCA_006410875.1. Classification (NCBI taxonomy): domain Eukaryota; kingdom Metazoa; phylum Chordata; class Mammalia; order Artiodactyla; family Bovidae; genus Neotragus; species Neotragus pygmaeus. The sequence continues at coordinate 2,011,978 of SJYV01034224.1, read as the reverse complement.
GCTGTACCTCAGAAGCTGGCCCCCTGAAACCAGCACAAGGAACTTTCCTGGGGCATTTTTAAGGACCTAGTCTTGAGCAGGTCCTGGGGTGTGTTGGGAGAGTTCCAGGCAGGCACAGCTGGACAAGATGCCCTTAGCAGCATCAATAAGCAAGCATGTTAGACTATTTGGAAATACTCATAAATAACTTTTGTCAAGTTGATGGGGAAGAAGAAACACAAAGTGGCTGCTCCAGTTCAGAGGCACACTTGGAATCCAGGACTGTTCAGTCACCCACTCACAAGGCCGCTCACATGTTTACCAAGAGGTCTTTTCCCACGAGCATTGAAGATCCTCGGAGCCTCTGTAGCTGGCTCAGTCTTTGAAAACCAGTCCTTTGCTCTCCCCCAGTAACCCTGGATCATGAGCAGGTTTTCAGGGATGGACTGTGCTGGGCACAGAGCTTGGATGGTCACCTTGGCTGGATTTTCAGACAGAAGGTGTCTCATATCTCAGGGAGCACAGAGCAGCTCAGTGTCACTTGTATTATCTTGGGAAATGGAAGGATCAAAATCCTTTAAAGCTTTGGCCACAATTTGGTTTCCTAATGTCTGTGAAACTGATCTAAAGGCATGCGATCCTGCAAATCAGTTGGAATTTCGGAGATCCCAGGCCTTTCAGTTCTTGAAGAAAATGACAGTTTTAAGAAGGATCAGAGGGGGACTTCTCCAGTGTTCCATTGGAGCTAAGATCCCACAGGCCAGAGGGCAGCTAAGCCTGTGCATCACAACTAGAGAGCCTGCACTACAATGAAGACCCCACGTGTCCCAACTGAGATCTGATGCAGCCAGATAAATAAATTAAAAAAAAAAAAAAAGAAGAAGAGTCAGAGGAATTAAAGCAGCAATTCCAGAACCTGTCTGACCGTGAATGTGATCGAAAGCATCATCCCACATCCTCAGAGGACAGGCAAGGTCTCCAGGAATAGACTTCTCTCATAATTTGCTATTAGATGTCAATGCCAAGCCCATGACACCATGGTGATTCCTCTGTACATAAGAGCCCAGAGGACAGAAATGGAGCCGGGTCACCTCCCTACCCCTTTGATCACCCGAGCCAGTGTTTCCAGTATTTCACCCACAGCAGAGCTTCACTGGTAAAGACAATAAACTTGAAAAATCCTACACATCCTCCTGAGAGGCAGAGCTAATAAAATTATTCCGAAGTGTCCTTAGAAAGGGATGGCCTTCTGGGTTATATCTTTAAGACATGTTGATTAGAGTAAACTCTATTTTGAAAATAACATGCCATTTGGATGCATCTCTGAACAGCAGTCTTCTGAGCTTAAGAAATTAAAGTTTACCTTTCATTTTACATTCATAGTTATCGGAGGAAGCATTCAAATGTTTGTGAGCTTAGCAACCATTCCTTCATCCACCTACCCATCCGTTAGCATGTGTTAATCAATTGCTAAGTGGTGATGCTAGCCGTAAAGAACCCGCCTGCCAATGCAAGAGACATAAGAGGATGCAGTTTCGATCCCTGAGTCAGGAAGATCCCCTGGAGGAGGAAATGGCAACCAACTCCAGTGTTCTTGCCTGGAGAATCCCATGGACAGAGGAGCCTGGTGGGCTAGATTCCATAGAGCCACCTCTCCAAGGAGTCCAAAATGACTGAAGCGACTTGGCATGCGTGCATCTGAAAACAGGGGCAAACGTGGATAAGGCTGATTCAGTCTAATAGTCTCTTCACCCTGTGTCACAAATTTGCTTGGGGAGCTGCTGACAAACTGAAGCCCTACCCACTGAAAGAAAATAGAGATCCTCCAGGGGTAGGAGGCAATACAGAACTTGAGTAGCATTTCTGTCTGTACTTTCACATCCTCTCATAACATGCTTTCCTGTAGGGCTGGCTGGCTGCGAATTGCTTTATCTGCTCCACTCGATCATCTGGCTCTTTGAGGAAAGGAAGAAAATTGGGTATTATGTTACATCTCCTCCCCTGGCTCCTTCACAAGACTTTCCATAATGGGCGTTTGTTGTGCTGGTTGATGAGGCTGGATAAGATCAGAGCATCAAGAAAGAGTCTTTATGAGGCTGACATGACCCTTGGCCACCGCAGGACACGGCGACAGAAGCAGGAGGAGAACACAGAAGCTCTGGCAGTCAACCTCAGCATGCCCTAGGTTGTTAGTGCGTTCGTAGCAACACTCAGACACGCTTGACAAATGAGAGGCGGGATGGCGCTCCGCTTAGGGGGCCAGAGTCACCAGGCTCAGATCCCTCGGCTCTGGGGGCTCGGACAAGCTGTTTAACACAGCTGTGAGATGGGAGGAATAAGGTTCTGGGCCTGCACATGGTCCAGCACTCTGTAAGCATGCCCTAAAAATAACCCACTGACACTGAGCCCTGCCGCTGGACCACCTGGTGCAACCGCACCGCACCCCACACCCCCATCCCAGACTGCATTTGGTGGGGGAGGGTTTGAAAAAGACGCAGCTACTGCAATGATCTGTGGCCCTCCAAAGGGTGAAATGTGTACCCATGTTACCTACAACTTAACGGGGGAGAAATTAAGAAGAAATGTCTCAAGCAGTTCCCTGCTGCTGCTGCTAAGTCGCTTCAGTCGTGTGCAACTCTGTGTGACCCCAGAGACGGCAGCCCACCAGGTTCCCCCATCCCTGGGATTCTCCAGCCAAGAACCCAAGAACACGGGAGTGGGTTGCCATTGCCTTCTCCAAAGCAGTTCTCAGGGGGCAAATTGAGAAACACTGTGTTAAAAGAATAAACTATAAGATGACTGCTATTATAATTAAGGATATACTAAACTTGTACAATAACTTCGTTTCTTTATTTCACTGGGTACATTTTGATTATATGAAACCAAATTATATTTCACTTCAACTGGACATCTGGATGGCCTTCTCCCATCTGGTTACATCATCGTAACATCACATTCAATATTGTTTATCTTTGATTTAAATACTTCAGCTATTACTAATCTCTTTTTACAGAGGAGAAAACGAAGGCCAGAGAGATTCGATAGTTTGCCTAGAAATCAGACAACTTTGGGAGGGTAGAAGCAGTAGGTTTTCTAACTCAGGAAGGTGCTGTTTTCAGCTCTAAAGTGTTAGTTGCTCAGTTATGTCCAACTCTTTACGACCCACGGACTGTAGCCCTCTAGGCTCCTCTGTCCATGGGAGTCTCCAGGCAAGAATTCTGGTGTGGGCAGCCATTCCCTTTTCCGGGGGATCTTTCCCACCCAGGAATGGAACCCGAGTCCTCCTGTATTGCAGGCAGATTCTTTATCATCTGGGTCAACAGCACTCTAAGGCTGTACTATAAATAAATAAATGTCATTTACCTCTCAGAAGTAGAAAATTGATTTCCATGTTGTTCTGAGATATTCAAACTCAAAGGGGCTGCTAGACAGGTTATCTGGACATTTATCACAGTTGATATCTGGGTACTTGGGTCTGCAGTTCACTATTTTATGTGTCAGTTCAGTCGCTCAGTCATGTCCAACTCTTTGTGACCCCATGGACTTCAGCATGCCAGCCTTCCCTGTCCATCACCAACTTCTAGAGCCTACTTAAACTCATGTCCATCTTGTCGGTGATGCCATCCAACCAGCTCATCCTCTGTCGTCCCCTTCTCTTGCTTCCTTCAACCTTTCCCAGCATCAGGGTCTTTTCCAATGAGTTGGTTCTTCTCATCAGGTGGCCAAAGTGTTGGAGTTTCAGCTTTAGGATCAGTCCTTCCAATAAATATTCAGGACTGATTTCCTATAGGATTTACAGGTTGGATCTCCTTGCAGTCCAAGGGACTCTCAAGAGTCTTCTCCAATACCACAGTTCAAAAGCATCAACTCTTCAGTGCTCAGCTTTCTTTATAGTCCAACTCTCACATCCATACATGACTACTGGGAAAACCATAGCTTTGACTAGATGGACCTTTGTTGGTAAAGTAATATCTCTGCTTTTTAATATGCTGTCTAGGTTGGTCATAGCTTTTCTTCCAAGGAGCAAGCGTCTTTTAATTTCATGGCTGTAGTCACCATCCGCAGTGATTTTGGAGCCCCCAAGAAAATAAAGTCTGTCACTGTTTCCATTGTTTCCCCATCTGTTTACCGTGAAGTGATGGGACCAGACACGATGATCTTAATTTTCTGAATGTTGAGCTTTAAGCCAACTTTTTCACTCTCCTCTTTCACTTTCATCAAGAGGCTCTTTAGTTCCTCTTCACTTTCTGCCATAAGGGTGGTATCATCTGCATATCTAAGGTTATTGATATTTCTCCTGGCAATCTTGATTCCAGCTTGTGCTTCATCCAGCCTGGCATTTCACATGATGTACTCTGTGTACAAGTAAAATAAGCAGGGTGACAATATACAGCCTGACATACTCCTTTTCCTATTTGGAACCAGTCTGTTCTTCCATGTCCAGTTCTAACTGTTGCTTCTTGACCTGCATACAGATTTCTCANGGGTGGTATCATCTGCATATCTAAGGTTATTGATATTTCTCCTGGCAATCTTGATTCCAGCTTGTACTTCATCCAGCCCAGAGTTTCTCATGATGTACTCTGCATATAAGTTAAATAAGCAGGGTGACAGTATACAGCCTTGACGTAGTCCTTTTCCTATTTGGAAGCAGTCTGTTGTTCCATATCCAGTTCTAATTGTTGCTTCCTGACCTGCATACAGATTTCTCAAGAGGCAGGTCAGATGGTCTGGTATTCCCATCTCTTTCAGAATTTTCCACAGTTTATTGTGATCCACACAGTCAAAGGCTTTGGCATAGTCAATAAAGCAGAAATAGATGTTTTTCTGGAACTCTCTTGCTTTTTCAATGATAGGGTTAAAACCAGCAGCCCAGCAGCCCTTCACTAAGCAGCAGAGTTAATGTAGAGGGACTGGAACCACACTACAAGTGCTGGGGTTCAAGGTTACTGGATCATCAGAAGTGGCCAAAATGGACAGTTTCCAGAATGTAAACAGGTTCTAATGTCAACAAAATTCTCATATCCATCTTCCTGATTTGCAGTGGAGCAAGAAACTGAAGAATGGTTGGGCGGTCCTCAGGATGGGAACAGGGCCCTGGGGGCACCCTCCTTCTAGAGGAAAAGAGGGTCTGCATAGAAGGACTGGAGTATGTGCCCTTGCTCTCATTTCCTGTCCCTCTGCTGATGCTCGGATCCTAACCCACCACCTTCTTAGTCCTTCTGGCCAGTTGTTTGGGAAAATGGAGCCAAGAGTTGCTTGCAAATCTCACAAAGAACACATTGGGTTTAGCTAAGGTAGTTTAGGTTAACATTGCATAAAGTTGTATAGAGCCTTTCTGGGAACTGGTCAATAGGATTGCCTGCATAGTGTATCTTTCATTTCCAGAAAAGGCTAACTGGCTGGCTGTCTATCCCCAAGGTCTCACAAGGACATATTCATTATCTTTGTGAATAAGGTCAAGCCTGACCCTCAACCTCTTAAGATTTAATATTATGTTTCATCAGCACATTGAGAATGGGTTCACCAGAGAAGCACTTTAAAAATTATGTTATTTTAAAAATTATGATATTTGGGTCACCCTGTTAGGGGAAGCACACTGACTGAAACCTCCCACCCTAGCCAGGCACTATAGTAACCATTTGCATGAGTTATTTAATGACAGGAGAGGTCCTGGTAAGGAACATGTAACTAGTAAGCTACAACCAACCAGAAAAATTCAGGAAAGGTCAAAAGGAGATACCACGTGTCCTATCACTTCCCAGAATCCTTCTTGTTGGCATCCATCTTGGCTGAGCAGTGCACCACCAGGAAGGACCCTGAGTATCAATGACTGGCCAATAAAAACCTGGAAACTAATATCACTATAAAACCCAAGACTGCAAGCCATGTGGCAGAACAGTTCTTCTGGTTTCCCTTATCTTACTGCTTTCCACCCTGGTCCCCCTACCCAATAAAGTCTCTTGCTTTGTCAGCACATGTGTCTCCTTGAAAAATTCATTTCCAAATGTTAGACAAGAGCCCACTTTCAGACCCTGGAAGGGGTCCCTCTTCCTGCAACACCCCCACCAGATATTCTGGTTTCATTGATCTAGGTTGTGGCCTACTGTTAGGATTTTTAGAAGCTTCTGCAGTATTGATTCTAGTGGTCACCAAGGTTGAAGATCAAAGAATGGGATCATTGCACACTTTACCCATCATCAGATATGTGCAGGGAGTTAACTCATAATCAGAAGGTTGTTTAGTGAGAGTGGAATCAGAACAAGGGGAGTTAGAGTCCACAGTACTCAGAACCTGCTGTGTCCACATCACTGGAGGAAGAGTCTTACAACCAGAATGCTTCAAATCAATTGACCTAAGCAGCAGTTCTCACAATTTGATGTGCATCAGAATCACCCGGAGAGCTAATCCAGCACAGAGGTCCAGGCTTATTGAAGTAGAAGAATGGCCCTTGAAAATTTACCAAATTCCCCAGGTGATCCTAATGTAAGCAAAGTTTGAGAACAACTGGGCTAATGCTATTTTCATTCAACCCCACTTCACTGATGGCTTTAGTGGTGAGATGGAAAACATTCAAAATCTATTGCTCTTCCACTCATAGGACATTTCTTGGATGAGCAGTGGCAACATTTGTTTCTTTCATTCACCTTTTTCTACTCTCCATAGCTGACTGATGCCCCTTTAGTTATTAACTTGTCATGAATACATTCCAGGTACCCAGTCTTGCCTCCTGGAAGTTCTCCCATTTTTCCCCAATGCCTTTGCAATTCCCTACTCCAGTTTTAGACTTAGACTTTCAGAGGGAAATCTGAATTTCATTATTTAAAATTTCTTTAGAGATGACAACCAGCTGTTCACAACAATGGTTGGTACTTAGCTGTTACTTCTTTTGCTCAGCTGGAGTGAGCCTGAAAACAGTTAGAAGAAACCAGCAGTATAGTCACAGTAGGGGAGAAAGGACAGAGAAATGGGTACAGTCCCAAGCTTGCCTGAAAATCTGCTCACCCTCTTGACTAATGGTCAATCCATGTACATTCCTCACTAGATTAAGGTACGAATGAATGAAACTAGCTAAAATAAAACAGCAGAGAGGTGTCCTCACTTCTTAAGAAAATGGAAAGCTTTTTGAAAAAATAAAAAGCTAAGTAATTTTATTATGCTCTGCCAAGTTACTGCATTCTGAACTTTTCCTCATTTCTTGGATCAACTGAGAGAAAGATTCTCAGTGTCAAGCTTTGTGGGAAAAATAGAAGCCAGGTGGGGCTTTCATTATCTCTGCACAGGCCAGCTCTCTCTTACCCTCTCCTCTTCTCACGGTGCAGGAAAGACTAGGCATTGCTCCATGTGAGTTCTGTAGCCCTCCTGCCTTCTGGGGTCCTTACCTCCCCACTTACTCCCTCTTTCTTGCAGCTTTACTCTCTCTCCTCCTAAGGCCTTCTTGTCTTACATGTAAAGTATGCCCCTGTAAAATGCCCTGTAATCTACCATCTTCAAAGCAAACTCCTGACTCCCTCCTTTCGTGTGCCCTCTCAGGACTCTCTCTCCTCAACCCTCTCTCTTGCTCTTGCTCCCTGTCTCTCTCTTCCCCACACACTGCTAGACTAAATGATCAAGCATTATCTACACTCATTGTCACAAATTCCTCATCTCTCATTCTTTAGCCCAGTGGTGTTGGAGAAGACTCTTGAGAGTCCCTTGGACTGCAAGGAGATCCAACCAGTCCATTCTGAAGGAGATCAGCCCTGGGATTTCTTTGGAAGGAATGATGCTGAAGCTGTAACTCCAGTACTTTGGCCACCTCATGTGAAGAGCTGACTCACTGGAAAAGACTCTGATGCTGGGAGGGATTGGCAGCAGGAGGAGAAGGGGACGACCGAGGATGAGATGGCTGGATGGCATCACGGACTCGATGGACGCGAGTCTGAGTGAAATCCGAAAGATGGTGATGAACAGGGAGGCCTGGCATGTTGCAATTCATGGGGTCCCAAAGAGTCGGACACAACTGAGCGACTTAACTGACTGAACTGACTATTCCCACTGCTTCTACAACTCAATTACTAAGTCCCCAAGGGCCTCCATGTTGCTTTACCAGATGGCCAATTCTTAACCTTCGTCTCACTTGATCCTCAGTGTCATTTGACACAGTCGTACTCTGTCCTTCTGGAAACACTCTTCTCTTGGCTTCTGTGATACCCAGTCTTTCCCCTACTTCTCTGGCAATTGCTTCTCAGTCTCCTGCATCCTCCTCCTCTAACTGAACATTAAGTGTTCAGGTCCCTTGGGGCTCTATCTTTGACTCTATTCTCTAGGTAATATTCTCACCTTAGATGCTCTTATCCCTTCCCGTGACCTTAAAGATCTTCGATGTACTGAGTACTCACACATCACACTTCCAGACCTTTCCATGAACTCCCAATCCAATGTATCACCACCCATTTGACATCTCTACTTAAATATCAAACTAAATCTGTCCAAAACCGAATTATTGATCTCACCCCAGCCAACATACCCCATCTTTGTAATGACAGCTCCATTCACCCAGTTGTGCACTAGGTACCTGGGATCCATGCTGACCAGGTCTGAAGGGTCTGGCCCCACCCAACGTCCTCTCACAATACTCTGCACCCGCCACCTTGTGTTTCCTTCAGATCCTTAAATATTTTATGTCTCTCCCCCTTGAGACCACTGCACTGCTTGTTGTTCCTTCAGCCTGGAATGCTCCTAAAGTTACCCACCTCCAAGCTAATCATCACTAATCCTTCCATTTCAAATTGAATGTCACTTCCTCAGAGAAGCTGCTTCTGAACCTCTAACCAAAGTAAAGCCCATCTCTGTTTTCTCATAGGACCTATACACTTCCTTCAGATTTGTGACTGTGTATTTGGGGGAGTGGTTATATACTTAGTATATACTTAGTATCCTTGTAATCTCCTGACTGGGTTCTCCAGACTCTAGTATTTGGATGTTGAAAGAGTGTCCTCAGGGCTATACAGATCTTAAGATCTTAATAGCAAAATAGACACACCTATTTACAGAGTTCTCATGCTTACAAGAAAAGAAGCTTAAGACACAAATTTAGGAAACACTGACTTTGTGTTCTGAGATTCTTAGTTGCTTCTGGGTAGTTTTTGAATTGAAGACCACACCGTTTGAGAACTTTTGTCATCTATTTGTTTGAGCAAATGGATACTTGGTTGTGGTGAGTTTCACTTGGCCCAAGTGTTACCTTAGTCAAAGATGCCCAAACCACTTTTGTCCTGGTTTTGGCATTAATCTGGCAAGGAGCAGAGAGGATGTAGTACAATTCAACTAGACCTCCACATAAAAGTTTTCTCTACAGGAAACAGAATGGAAATCCCACCGCATTTTGGAAAAACCAAGGTGATCCCCAGAAGAGTTGATTACTTGAGATCAAGGCACCTCCAAGAAGGAAAGTGAAGATGATGTTGAAGCTGCTGATCAGAACCTCACTAATGCAGTAGTAATAGAATTTTTAAAGGCATAAGCCCCCAGGAACAAAGAAATAGAGGAGAAACTACAACAGATAATTAGCAATTTGCTGTCTAAAGAAGATGAAACAGGGAGAGCCCAGGCACAGCTGAAGGTAAGGTGCCATATTGAAAACAGGAGAGTTGAGTAAAAGATGAGATGACTGCAGCTTTGACTGACACCCTGGTTGCAGTGTGATGAGACACCCTGGGCCAGAGAACACAGCCAGATCCCTGATCCACAGAAATTGTGAAGTGATAAATGTTTGTTCTTTTAATCCACTAAGATTGGAGGTAATTTTTTATGTACCAATAGATAATGAATGCAANCTCCTCCTGCTCTCTGTCTTTCCCAGCATCAGAGTCTCTAGGGGTAACTGCTTTAAAATTCAGGAACAGGTGAAGGTATTTGAAATGGTGGTGTATGTGGAGGGTGGGGGGGGCGGTGACCATCACAGAGATAGTCCCTTCCCTCATCCAGAGACAAGCCGCTCGCTCCCTGGAAAGATCCCTCCAGGGATTCCTGCCTGGCTCGTCAGAAGAGGTGTGTCCTGCAGGTCCCCGGGCAAGGCTGCTGGAGACCAGGGGCAGGGCGAGGATGGGCGGGTGGGTCTTTGGGGCTTGATTACCTACTTTGCCTCTCCACACACCCTTCCCCTTCAAGGCGGTGCTGTGTCTCCTCCCAGTGGAGAGAGAAACCTTCTTGGTCTCCCAGGTTACGAGGCGACCCCACCCAAGCTATTCCACCTCGGACATGCCTCATATTCCAACCTTATCGCTACACTCCTCAGGGACAGAGACCCATGAGTTGAGCCTGTGATGTGAGCCAGAGTTCTAGAACATTTCTATTTCACGTTGTAGCATAGCTCCCTTTTGGAACAATTTCTTTCTCCCTGTTCTTTCACGAGGCTATTCTATGCCCTGTTTCTTTTGATTTATTTCTTTGTTGGCTAGATTTCATTCTCAAACGCTGAAAAGGGAGACTCCTGATTCTGCTTAGAACCTTGTAAGCTGCTTCATTATCTTCTGGCACTGGACATTACACTTCAGTTTCTCCATTTATTCCTTGGTCACACCAGCAAGTAGTTCTTTAGGAAGGACTCCAGGGTGCTGTATTTCTCAAGTCCTTTCAAGCTGGGGATATTTGTACTTGAACGCATCTTGGTTGGGTGTAACATCTTTGGGTCACATTCTCTTTCCGTTACAACTTTGCTCCACTGTTTCTTGACTTCGAATGTTGCTGTGGACAAGCCTGATTCTGGCCAGATACTCCCTAGAAGATTCTTAACTTAGACAATTGAAGAATTCCTGATTTTCTTCTGAAGAATTAAATAACAACCAGGATCATAATTTAGGTATCAATTTTCTGGAAAATGTGCCCTGTGATCCGGAGTTCCCCTTCTCCCTGAACTTAAGGAAAATTCTTTTTATGATTAATATTTCTGAGCACTGTTAGTTTTTCTTTGGCTGACTTTTTTCTTGAGGACATCAACTTTTACGTGTTACATTGTCTTTGTGGTCAGAGACTTGTCTTTTTCTTTACCTTGACTGCGATCACATGAAAGCACCATTTTACATTGGTCATTGATTTCTGACCGTAACTATTGTGTTTCTTGCTGTTTCTAATCTATTGGTTGATCATGTGATGGTATTATTTCCATGCTCAATTTATTTTTGCAACTGTACAATTCCATAATCCTCTATATGTTTTTTTCCTAACCTTATTTTGCCTATTGCTTTATGGGGTGCTTTCCAATGTTAGAGCAGTGATTTTATGTGCAGAAAAGATGATCTATGAGCTATTTGGCTTCAAATGAATATCCAACTGATTAAAATGGTAAATATTAACATCTTATTTTAAGACCTCAGGTGTAACCCACAAATATTATTCTGTTTGTACATGTAAATTTACACAAGTAGTTAATCTAATAAATTTAATCTGATTAGTCTACCTCTATATTTATTAATAGTTTTAGAAGCCCATGTACTGGTGCTTTCCATGTGTCACTAGTGGTAAAGAACCCGCCTGCCAATGCAGGAGACATAAAAGATGCACATTCGATCCCTGGATCCAGAACATCCCTTGGAAGAGGACAACCCATTCTAATAGTCTTGCCTGGAGAATCCCATGGACAGAGCAGCCTAGTGGACTATAGTCCATCAGGTCACAAAGAGGTGGACACGACTGAAGAGACTCAGCACACATGCGTGTATTGTACATTTCCATATTGAACAGGAAGGAGGTTTTGCCTCCTTAGGTGGACTGGGGTCTCCTGGACAAAAGCTCTTAGGGCATCAGTGCATTTTTGCATCAAAGGGGGATTGGCACCCAGGGCTCAGGACCTGGATTTGCACTCCAGTGTGTGAGTCCTTCTGAGTGAAGAACCAGGAGTGGGGGTGCAGGTTGTGCCCTGCACCAGGCACTGGGGCGGGAGGGAGAGTGACATTCAGCCTGCTCTCTGCAGAGCCATGGCCCCAGACAGGGTGGGGAGGGAAGGACACCAAACAGCATCTCTGCCCAGAGATGGTGCCTTCTCTGATTGGTCCAGCCAGACGGGCGTCTTTTTATTCTTCAACGTATTCTAACTGGAGCTGGTGCCTTTTTCTAATGTGTCCCAAGTGCTAGCAGTGGCCCCGAGCCCGGGACAAACATGCTCTCCTTTCTGACAGTCAGGGTTAGGGCAGTGGAGAACCCACACCCACCCTCCCTTCTGAAGGTGGTGGTAGGAGGGGGGTTGGTTTCACAGTCAGCCCCTCCTGAGTGCACTGCCCGGCTTCTGGGAGCGCTGTGCCCTAGATGTTAATCCCTGATCGGGACACCAGCATTCGGTGGGTGCTCGTGTTACTGCCGGTTTACTCTGTGGCGCGATATTGGTACATTCAGTTAACCTTGCTCCTGCTGCGGCGGATATGGCATTACTTTACGTTTCTCTTGGCTAGATCACAGCCACATCCCATGATCATTTATTAACTTGCATTTTCAAAATCATATAGTGTGAAGCACTTGGGAAATTTCTTCTTTCCCTCAAGTTATATTTGAACTTCTTCCATTTCTTAAGTTATGTATTCCTGCTAATTGGGTCCTTTGTCATTTAATGCCTCCTTTTTTATCTTCTTTTTCCTTCCTTCTCTCTTTTTCTCTCTCCCCCAACTCCTAACCCCCACTCTTTGTTTTTAATTTTGTTGCAGCAGATCTGTGTACTGGCTAAGAGGAGGCTTTTGTTCTTATTTAAAACATGTTTTTATTTGTTTAGGATTACAGAAAATTGAGGGGAAAGTGCCGAGAGCCCCGGTAAACCCTCGGACCCCTCCCCCTGACACCTCCCCTGTGACTAACATCTTGTGTTGGTGTGGTCCGTTTGTTACACCTGATGAGCCAGCTTCACACATTACTACTGAACTAAGGCACAGTTTGCGGTAGGGTTCACGCTTTGTGTTGCACATCCAATCGTTTTTTGACAAATGTAGACTGACATGGACCACCTCTACAGTGTCACAGAGAAGAGCTTCTTGGCCTCCCATTAGTCAGAGAAAGCCTGGTCGTCTGCACCAGGCCTGGAGCCCCGCTGATTCACCAGATGTTCTCTGAGGTCCCGTTTGTACCACACACTGTGGACAAGACCTGACTCCTGAGGATTAACAAAACCTCCAAATACCAACCTCTCTGTCCGATGCTGTCTATAAGAAGGGGCCAACCAGTGCAGCTGGAGCAATTGTCCCCAGATGAAAACTGTGGGTTCCTTTACCACGGTCCCCACGTAACTGCCAGCGGCTGGTAGTCCTGGTAAGACCAAGGTGACAAAAATACAGTTGGTCTACAACGTGTTTCCTGAGTGGAAATTGTAGTAAAGTATATGTTAAAATATTTAACTGAGAAGAAATAGTTCGTGCGCAAATATCACTCATCTGCCCTGTGATTGACATGATGGAAGGTCTACTGAAATCTACTAGAAATGTTTGAAGTGTCTGAATGGGGAGGAAGTCCTCCTTTGAGCCTTTTCCTCCATGATTTCAACAACTTGATTCATAAAACCCAAGAACTGAAGGTAGGATTTTGACATCATTCCTGGTAACGTTACTGACAATATCCTCCAAAAAAAGGAAGAAGTGCCACAGGTTGGAGATGGGAAGAAAATGGCCTCAACTTTCAAAAGAGAGGAAACAGGCTAATGGCAAAATTCCACAGCAAGTTACTGCAGAGTTAGGTTGTGTGTATTCCTTAGACAAGGGCTGTGGCAGCTTTTGCAGTCCCTCAGATGTGTATGAGTGTTGGGGACGGGTGCTCTGGAGTGGTTTTGAGGGTCCCATTTGGGGAGGTTTGTTGTTATCTGAAGCATCTTTGAGAAGGAGTCACATCCTTACCCTCTAAGCCCTGAAAGCCTCTTCTTGACCCCAAGAGGAGGGTGACCCCTTGTTACAGGACATGCGAGGCCACAGAGAAAGGACAGCCTATGTCACGACTTAGCTCTGATGTCAGACGGACCTGGTTTTGAATCCTGCCTGTGCCTGTTGCTGCTCATGTGGTCAAGGGCAAATTAACTAGCATCTATCCCTCAGTTTTCTTGTCTCTAAAATGCAGCAATCATCAGTTCCTCTTCAGTAAGTTTGTTCCAAAGGCTGACTGAGGATGCACACAGAGCTCTGAGTGTAGGCTATTACTCTGCCCTCAAAAAGTGGAGCTGCGTAAAATGGGTTAAGGGCTGGTTATTGCAAACCCAGGCAGTTTTTACAAGCCCTCAGCCCATTTCCCTTAACCAAGAGCCCCTCCAAATGGAGCCACACATTACGTCATTGCCTGGTCCTTCAACATACATCACAGGGCTATCCATACCCTCTCTCCATGGGACGTTCTCCTGCTCCCTGCTGCCCTGTTGATCCCATTCTACCATTTCTGCCCTGTTCTAGTCCATCCTACCCTTCCATCCTGGCCTTGGATGTGCCCTGATGGCTCAAGGGGTTCCTCCAAGTCCACCTGCTCTCTACTCAACTAGCTGACTGCCCCCAGTCTGGGCTCCCCTCCGCTCTTCCCCCAGTCCCTGTGCAAGGACTTCCCACTCTCGATTCCACTGAGGAGTGTTCTCCTGCCTGTTCAGAGTCAGAGCCCAGGGGCAAGGCCTGCTGATGCCACCACACCTGGTCTTGGCGCGTGGCCCCTCCGCCCCCGCTCAGGTGCAGCGCTCCAGGGCCTGCCGCGTGGGAGGGAGGCTCCCACAGTGAGTGACTTGCTCACAGGCTGAAAGACAGGGGTGGAGGTGGGACACGCATTCTAAGTCAGGCAAGCAGGCTCGGAGACCCTGAGCACCAAGCCTGCTTGTCAGGGACCCAGGGGAGCCAGGGAGCCAAGGACAAAGGTGCAAAAACACCTCCACGTGACCCAGGGGGACCGGCTGCCACTGCCATCCAGATGGGTTCCAGCCCTTCCTTGGTTTAGGGTTTTCATGCTGCCTGTCTGTCCTTTCATGCTGCTCACTTTCCTCTGGGAAGACTTTGATTCCCAGCTGCTTGGACGTTTTAATTTGCCCTTCATACACTGTGTGCAAGGTTCTCACATGTCTCAGGACTCACTTCCTAAGTCAGGAGTGACACTGATCCCCCCAGGGGCCTGGCAGCTCTTCCGAACCACCCAATGAGATTGTATGTGGAAAACCTGGCATTTCTTGTTCCTTCCCTTAAACCTAGAAAAAGTATCAGACATGCTGGCTCAGATTCCTCTCTGAATGTCCTAAACCAGCTTGCTTGGGTGACGCCGAGGTCAGAGCAGCCGTTTGTACCGAAATAATCGCCTTGGTGCCATTTCCAAGATGCTTCGGAATGCTGTTAAACTTCAGAGAACCTATATCCCGTTGGAAAAGTGGGTAATTGATGTCTGGCAAGCTACAACTCCATCAGGCACAGAATGTTCTAGAGATTTCCAGTTGAAAGGTCTCCAAGGACCAGAACTCACTGAAGGTGTGCAGTCTCAGGGCTCGGAGTTGAAAGCCAGCATCACAGAGGTGCCCCTGCAGAGCTGTCACTGGGGACAGAAGGGGTAGGGGGCTAGTGTTTGCGGCAGGACAGGGGAGCCCTGCAGGATGACACTCACAGGGAGGGTGTTCTGAACCAGGAGGATCGCCAGCTTTCAGGAGCTGGGTGTGGGCAACTTGCTCCTTTCAAGTCGTAAGAAAGGATCCCATCACCAGCCGACTCCAACGGTGCCTCCCAAGAGGAAAGTGCAGGAGGCTTTCTCAGCCTTTCTTATGTGTGAGAAAGACAGACTCTTGGGGTGGAACTTTCTGGAGCTGGGATGTGAGTGAGCATTTTTCATCCCCTGCTTGTGATGCTCTCTTTCCATCGGCACCTTTCACGTTGTATTGGGGGGCAGAGAGGCACCCCCAGAAAAGAGATGCTGGGTCATCCAAGGTCAGCAGCACCCCATGGGCACTCAGACAGGAAGGCGTGTGAGGAATGTGCCATCACCAAGTCTGAACAGAGAGGCTGGGACCTTGGCTCAGACCTGCTGGGTCTTGATTCCAGCTCCGGAGGAGCTGGAACAGCCTGGCAGGCTTCCTGCCTCACCAAGGGGGCTGCAGGGCTGCAGGCAGTTTTTTACCCTCTGCCCACAGAACACCATCTTTGCAATGGACGCATGGACAAAATTTGTTATTTTAAATCTGCTGTGTCAGCTGACAAGATGGGGAAAGGTTAGGGCAAAGGTGGGGACAGTGATGGGGGAGCAGTCACAGGGTCTTCTGTTAACCTGTTCCTCTACATACAAGGACCCAAGTGAGGAGGTGAAAATCACGTCTTTAGAAAGAGAAACTAAGGTGGGCTCAGGGGAGAGAAGGGGCAGCTGCTTCCTGTGAGGACTGGACACGCAGAGGGAAGGAGAACTATTTCAAACCTTGACAATAGTTGAGGAGAATCATTAGCCACCGGGATGAGAAGTGGGGAGACTGCAAAAAAAAAAGTTCCACTCAGCATCCATGCACGTTTTCTGATGATCAGGACAGTGAAAGGAATGCATATGGATTCCAAGTAGGGACACCCAGAGTTTGAACCCCAGGGCCATGATGGACCAGCTCCACTGCCTTGGGCAAGTTAGGATGAGAGCTCTGTTTGATTTCTCAAATTGATTCAATCGTTTCTTCTTGAGCACCCATCACATGCCATGATCTAGGAATGGGCAACCAGAGAGTGGAGAAAAGAGGAAAAAATAAAACCCCAGCTTACATTCTAGAGAGGACAAGAGAAAGTGAAAGTCAAGTCGCTCAGTTGTGTCCAACTCTTTGTGACCCCATGGACTGTAGCCTACCAGGTTCCTAGCCTACCAGGTTCCTCTGTCCATGGGATTTTCCAAGCAAGAGTAATGGAGTGGGTTGCCGTTTCCTTCTCCAGGGAATCTTCCTGACCCAGGGATCAAACCCGGGTCTCCTGCACTGTAGGCAGATGCTTTACCATCTGAGCCACCAGGGAAGCCCTAAGAGAGGACGAAAGAGTAGAGAACTAGGTGACATGTCCACTGTGCCACGTGGTGATAAGTTTAGAGAGAAAGATGAGGCAGAGGATGAGCAGAAGGAGGAGGTGTGGGTTTGGGTGTGGGATGTTGGTGGTAAGAGTCTCTGCCTCCTAAGGTTTTAGGACTGGATGAGAAAACAGGCATCTGAAGCCCTCAGCACTCAGTGAACAGGGAACACCCGCCCCTTCCTGCCCACTCCCCACCGAAGTGCCTGCCCCCCACCTACTCTACAGCCCCAGCGGCTGCTGCTGTGTCTCTGAAATGTCTCCTCAGGAGTGAACGAGCCCGTGTGGACAAGCTCGGAGAGCAGCCAGCCCCGTGGCAAGCACTCATGGCACAGAAAGTCAGACTCTGACAGTGGGTGTTCACAGCAAAGTGTTTATTTGCCAGCGCCAGGTAAGGAGAGCAGGCAGCTCATACTCCAGAGAACCACACTCCCTGATGGCTTTCAGGGTTTTTAAAGACAGTGTGGGGAGAGAAGGTTGAAGGCTGCACGAGTGGCTGGTGGACCTTCTGATGGGTTGTTGTGAGGTAACGGGGTGATGTTCCAACCAGTCTGGGTTTTGCATGCTGCAGTCAGCGAGTGGTCACCATCCTCCACCTGGGTGGGGGGTCTTAGTTTCTACAGAACATCTTACAGGTATACATCGGGGTCTAACAACCTATATTCCTTCAGGAGGAGCTCTGACAGTAAGGTGACTTGCTTATCCTAATCATGAACTTCTGGAGCCTGCTCTCTGGAATTTGGGGAAGGCCTGGGAGACAAAAGCCTTTTTTTCTACAAATGAGAATCAGGACACAGAGGGGCTTTTATACCTGGGAAGGCCCCCCAAATCCCCTTTCATCACCTTGAACCCCACACTGTCATGACTTTGAAAGATCTAAGACATCCTTTTTGTGCAAATTATTCTGAGGGTATTTGAGTTGATTTCAATTTCCTATTTTGCACAAATCATTAAAGTTTTTTCTTAGGTTATTTCTGGGGGGTAGGATTTGGAACGGGAAAGGCTAAATCTGAACAGCGAGCTTACTCTTAATATGCACAGCATCAGAAATACTGAAATAATTCACCTCACCCCAGGAAATGGAACAGTCTCCTCACAGGCCTACCTGGACCAGGCTTTGTCACTCAGAGATGGTTTTTGTCCAGTTTCTGATGCTGATCATGGTACCTTTGGGAGGGCTGACACTTGGCTATGCTGTGAGTGTGCACAGGTAGGGTGACGTGTTTACTTTCCAAGTTCCTTTCTTCATGTACTTATTTAAACAACATTATGGAACTTTATAAAGATCCATGGATAATTTATCCATCTTATGTCTAAGTCAGTTCTATGATATGGTCCACAGAACTGGATGTGGGCTTGGGTTTCAGGAAAGCTAAAGCCTTGGGGATGACATGCAAGTGTGCTTTCTGTGAGTGCTCATGCCACTTGTTCATCAATCGACCTAACGAGAGTGCTTTCTTACATCAGTTTGTGGGCATGACAACACCTGGTCATACCTGCCAAAAGCACCCACTGTCTCCCCCGGGCTGGGGAGGCTGGAGAGTGCGCATGGGGGGACAGGTGAGAAGGTGGGGGTAGATGGGAAGATGGGAGGGTGGGAAGGTGGGGCG
>SJYV01034224.1:1976131-1993301 GCA_006410875.1 Neotragus pygmaeus | reverse complement strand
TGTGAAGCTGTCTGAGTTGCTAGGGAGCTTTTTCAGCCTCTGCGGAAATTCAGGAACTCCTGGAAGGGGGCTTGCCCTCCAGTGATGCGGAGTCTGAGTGGACAGTGGAGCCAGGTGGCCGAGGATTACCCAGCCAATTACAAAAGGCATTAGGACCTTTGAGTCTGAAAATCAAATTTATACATTCAGTGACCCCACCGCCAAGGAGGGCACAATGCCACATGAAGGAACCTCTTTTTTTTCATGATGGCAAATCTCTCAGTGTGGAAATGTTGCTGTGAAGCTTCTGATGTTTTACCAGCCTTTTCAGAACTCTGGCTGCATAATTACACCTCTCAGGAGCCTGTGAGTGTCAGTCATATCATCAGGGGCTTGTGGACACTGCAGTCCATCCACCCCTGGCCTGGGATGCCAGGAGAGGTGGGGCAGGGTCATCTCAGAAGGAGGAAGGATGTGGGTGGGCCACGGGGGACCACCCATCCTCCCCAGACACACCGGCTCGCTTGAGAGATGTGTGGACATTCAGTTTATTCATTCGTCCTCTTCTGTCCTGTTTTGTTTCTTTCATCTCAAGGTGCTTATCCCCTGGGGAAGACAACCCATCAGAGTACAGCCTGAAGAACAGTAAACTATTTTAATATATCTACAAGATGTGCAAACTCTTGCTGGGTGCTTGGCTAGGATTTAGGCCTTCCTGCGCCCTCTGTTGTTCCCAGGAGATGTGGGTCCAATCCCTAGCTCAGGAGATGCCCTGGAGGAGGAAATGGCTACCCACTCCAGTATTCTTGCCTGAGAAATCCCACGGATGGAGAAGCCTGGCGGGCTACAGTTCATGGGATCTCAGAGTTGGGTATGACTGAGCAACTGAGCGCACATGCACTTGCCCTTCTGTGTGCGTGGATGAACATGGTTTTGCACGTTAGGAAGACGTTAAATCTTACCAACATTCACCCCAGGGAGATAGCAACAGTGAGCCTCGTCCTAGAGCTGACCTGCTTGGTGTTGTGCCTTTAGGCGACCAGGATACAAGGCTGCACCCCTCTGCACCCGTGCGGACCAAACGGCTCCAGGACCATCACCGGGTGTGACTGAGTTTCAGCCACATGGAGAGAAACTTGTGGATCTTTAGAAGTTAGGTTTTAAAGCCTGGCCCTGCTTTGTGAACAGCAGGGCAAGGCGGACCCGGGTACCCCACTCACCCCTGGGATGCACCCCCAGGGAACAGACTTTGTTCTCAGATGATGTCTCCGAGCTCCCACCCCAGGAATTGCTGTGGGCATGTCCCCAGAGTCAGCACCTTTGCCCTGCTGTCCCTCAGTGCCCTGGAAGACCCATTGAAGGCTGGTGTTGTGACAAAGAGCAGGAGGCTTGGGCTGCACGCTCAGGTGGAGCTGTGTCTGCCTGAGCCCCTTCCTGCCTCACCCGAGGGTCTGAGGGGCCCTGAGGGGTGAGGAGGGCACAGGACAGGCAGCCACTCAGGGCACCTGAGGCTGGGGAGGTGACGCAGGATGCAGGTCCTTCCCCTCTGCTGTCTCCAGCTGCTCTAAGCTGGAATCCAATGTCATCCCGGGAGGCTGACTCCAGTTTTCATCAAAGGACCGAGAGCTTGGTGGTCTGAGTGACTTCCCCCGTGATGGAGGTCCCTGGGCTGGGAACCCAGAGTTCTCGTTTCAGTTCTCTGGGCCTTGTAGCTGAAACCATGAACTAGACGGATGGGTGGGCATTGGTTTCTCAAATCACAGACCTCTGTGATTAAACAATTCCAAGAAATGGGCCCTAAGAAATGGGCCGTTTTTGTTCAAATAAAAGGAAAAATAGATGATAATAAATTTATCTAACTCATTATGCCAAGAGCATTTTCAGCCTAAAAAGAAGTTTTATCAGAAAAGCAAATTCTTGATCACCCCCTTCCCCCACTCCCCTCCTTCCCTCAACCAGACCCCAATTCAGGATTCAAGTCTCCAGATTTTCATCTCCTACTCATCCTTACATAGGCGATATTGGTATCTTCTGTCCTCACAGATGTGCAGAGCCTGCACAGTAAGAAATGGCACAGGTGTCCTCTAGTATACATAGGACTTTAGACCTAAGTATAAATTGATTTTCGATCGGCTGTTGCTCTGAGTGATTTCAGCCTTGTGTCCCCTTCTCAGCAGGAGTAGCCCAAGCCAAGCAGGGGCCCTGACATCTCCCATGGGCAGGGCATGGGGGAGGGGAGGTGGTCCCACTCTTGCCTGACGCCCACAGATCCATCAACGGCGACACCCATCTCCACTCAGCCACCTCCTCTCAACGCCAAGAGACAGATGGTGAGCAGCCCGTGTTTTGCCAGGAGAGCTTCTCAGAGCTCTCAAGGGCAAGAGCTCCCTGGGTGGAGGAGTCTGTGAGAAGCTGGCCTTCAATCTCCAAATAATGAATAGGCTCTAATGTGATTCTAGAAAATCATTCAACCAGGAAAAGTTGGCACAGATGCGTGGAGCGGTTCCCGTCTCATTTACATCCCATTTTCTTAGGAGCCCAGAGATCCCAATGGCTCTCCCAGTAACTGATTAAAAACTAGCCAGATACTCTGCCCCAAACAGACACTAATCTTCCTGTGCTTTATACTTATCTTCAAGGCCATGATATAAAATTATCAGATGAAAACAAAACCAGGAACATCACCACGAACTTCTTACCTCAGTAAGTACACTGAAAATAGTGGCCTACCCTTATATTAGTTAAAAGAATTCAGTAGATTCTACAAACACATCACTTGGTCCTCATATAACCCTACCAACCAGATGATAAAATAATCCCAAAGTCGTTATTGAGTCTTCAAAGTTTCCATAGCAACAAGCGCCTCTTATCTGAATCACACAACCTCTGCTGTGGTGAGTGCTCTAGGGCTTCCCTGGTGGCTCCGTGGTAGAGAATCTGCCTGCAATGCAGGTGAAGTGGGTTCAATCCCCAGGGCAGGAAGATTCCCTGGCGAAGGGAATGGTAACCCGCTCCAGTAAGTACAAAATTTTAATCTAGACAGGATCCAGACTCAACATTTTTCTTGCACATACTTTATTCTTAGTAAGCACAGAGCTTTTTTGTATAGAGTACACGGTTTTATTAATATTTAGAGCAATCAAAGGATGGATTTATGACCATTTTTATGTAAGAATCTAAAAGGCCATCTTCTCAGTTTTTAGCATCCATCCTCCCAGTGGACCTGGCACACTTCACCTTCAGGGCACAAGTTCTCACCCGCCTTTATTCTAAAGATATTCTTTCTTCTTTTTTTATTTAAAACAGAAGCTTGTACAAGCATCCAAATGCTCCGTATAAAAGACAAGAAAGTTAGTATTTAGTTTTTCTTTCTGGGTTTTATTAAAATGAAATATGTAGAAGATGACAAACTTGCCTCAAACCCTGACCCCCAAGTAAAACTCTCTCACCCCTCCTCAGAGAACCACCATCGCAGACTCAGTGAGTGGCCCTCCAGTTTATATATTTTACATTTTCAGATGGAATATGGTAAAGAATCTGCCTGCCAGTGCAGGAGATGCAGAAGTCTTGGATTTGATTCCTGGGTCGGGAAGATCCCCTGGAGTAGGAACGACAATACTCTCCAGTATTCTTGCCTGGGAAATCCCACAGACAAGAGGAACGTGGTGGACTACAGTCCACAGGGCTGCAAAGAGTCAGACAGGATCGAGTACACTCACGTAACAAAATTGCCATTTGCCTCTTCCTTCTTTCTTTGTACTTCTTTTATGTCTTTGCTGAGACTGTATATTTTCTATTTGTTTCGAACATGTTCAAAATTGCCTGTGGAAGCATTTTTGTGATGGCTGCTGTGAAATCTTTGTTAGATCATTTCAACCTCTGTGTCACCTCAGGGCTAGCCTGCATTAAATTGTCTTTTCTCATTTGAGTTGAGATATCCCTCGTTCGTGGCATGATGAGCAGTTTTCAATTATGTCCTGGATATTTGGGTATTATGTTGGAAGATTCTGGATCTATTTAAGTCTTTTATTATAGCGTGTGTGTGTAATGCTATTATTGTCATTGAGTTTATTTCTATGTATGTCTTAAGTCCATATTGTTAATATTTTTCCTTTGAGTATTCAATGATCTTTCAAAGATATTAAAAGTAAGAAAAGTGCCTATTATATGGAACATTATTTTTATTATTTCCATCATCTTCCTGCTCTTCTTTGTGTTCAACCACATTTCCATCTGCTAGCCTGTTCTTTCTTCCTGAAAAACTTTCTTCAATATTTCTTGGCAGTGAATTCTTTCAGCTTTTGTTAAAAAGTCTTTGTTCTGTCTTCATTTCTGTAAGATATCTTCACTGGACACAGAACGTTGGGTTTATTGATTTTTTTTTCTTCCAGTACTCTAAAGACATCTCTTGATTTTCCTCAGGCTTGATAAATTTCTGATGAGAAATTGGCTGTCATTGTTTCTCCCTCTACGTAAGTTTTCTTCTGCTGCTGCCTTCAAGATTTTTCTCTTTTATCTTTGGTCTCCAGGGGTTTGCTTATGATGTATCTAGCTTTGTTTGTTTTTCTGATTTTCATTTTCCTGAGCTTCTTGCATCTGTAGTTTGTTGATTCTCTAATTTAAAACAATTTTCTTCACGTATTTCCTTTGCCCATCCTCTTTCCCTGTCCTCTCCAATCACATGGATTCCAAATCGTCCTTCAGCTCTACATGTTTTGCTTGGTTGTTTTGGTCTCTTTGTTCTTTGAGTTTCAGTTGGTTTAATTTCTATTGACCTATCTGTGTTCACTATTTTTTTTTTATTCTGATGTGGCCAGTTTGCTGATAAGTTCATTGAAGGAGTTCTTCTCTGATAGTATGTTCTTTTTTTTTTTTTCTTTTACTGGCATTGCCATTTGATTCTTTTTATAGTTTCTATCTCTCTGCCAAAATTCTCCATCTGTTCATGCATGTTGTCCATCTGTTGCACTGGATTCTTTAACACATTTGATGTCTTTATTTAAATATTTTACATATTTAGCATCTCGTTGATAGTTCCAATATTGAGGTCATTTCTAGATCAAGATCTGTTTATTATCATTGCTACAGCTGAACCTGGTACTGTAGGTGGTAGTCATTAGAAAGAAAGAGAGAGAAAGAAAAGCAGTGTAATAGTTAAAAGGGGAGAAATAAATATATCATTATTTTCAGACACTGTGATCATAGAAAATTCAAAATATCCAACAGAAGCAATGAGAGTTTACCAAAAATCAAATTTTAAAACTCAACAGCACTTTTTGAGTTAGAAAACAGAAAAAAAAAGAAAAAAACTAATAAGCTGCCATTCACAATTGTAACAATATCTGTGCAGCATCAGAAACTAACAAATTCTGAATAAAATCTCCTTAGAAAATGTCACAATTTAATTAAATTTTGTAAAACAGACTTTAAGTAAATGGAGAATTAATCATGTTCTTGGATAGAATGAC
Source organism: Neotragus pygmaeus (assembly GCA_006410875.1). Lineage (NCBI taxonomy): Eukaryota > Metazoa > Chordata > Mammalia > Artiodactyla > Bovidae > Neotragus > Neotragus pygmaeus. The sequence goes on along the minus strand of SJYV01034224.1, from coordinate 1,987,854 downwards.
AAGTTTTTGACCAATTAATTCTCCCAACACTATTCTACAATTTTAAAACAATCTCAATCAAATGTCAGAGATGTATTTTAATGTATTTGGTGAGCTGGCTCTGAAATATATGTGGCATAATATTCTAATGTATAATTGTCTATGAAAAGTTAACTCAACTTTGAAAAAGAAGAGTGGAATTATGTTCCACGAGCTATTAAGCCATGCTACACAGGCACATTTTAAAAACCGGATGCCACTCATCAAAGAACATAAATAGGCCAACAGAACGGCATAGAGAGCTCAGACACAGATCCTTGTATTTGGCGAACTTAATATACGACAAAGTAGCAGAACCGGTCATGGGAGAAAAGATGATTAGGTAGCCCAATTAAGGGTCTACTGGTGACCATCTCTCTAAGAGAAGAAAGGCATGCTTTATGGAATTTGCTGGTCTCCATTGTATAAACACTCCATCACAGCCAACCTCAAACCCTCCAGCACTCAGCAGACATGCCTGCTTGGAGCTGCCCCTGCCCAGGGCACAGTGTGTAGCCTTGGGATCCACTGTGACCACGGGCTCGTGTCTCCCAAATTCAAACGCTGGAACTCTGACCCCATGGGATGGTTTTTTGGAGGTAATTAAAAGTAATTAAGAGGTAATTACCTTTGGGAAGTAGTTAGATTTTGGTGGGTAGAAGTCTCATGACGGGACTGGTGACCTTGAGAGAATAGACAGGGGAGCTTTCCCCTCCTGTCTGTGATATGCAATCTGCTGGCACCTTGATCTTGGACTCCCAGCCTTCAAAACCCTGAGAAATAATTGGTTGCTGTGTAAGCTGCCCAGCCTGTGGTTTTTCTTATAGCAGCCAAACCAGAATCCGTCCCCCTTAGAGAAACATGGGTTTTCCCAGGTGGTGCTAGTGGTAAAGAACCTGCTTGCCAAAACAAGAGATGTAAGAGACCCGGGTTTGATCCCTAGGTTGGGAAGATCCCCTGGAGAAGGGAATGTCAACCCACTCCAGTATTCTTGCCTGGAGAATTCCATGGACAGATGAGCCTGGCAGGCTACAATCCACAGGGTCTCAAAGAGTTGGACGCAACTGAAGCGACTTAGCACGAACACACACAAGAGCAATGTGGCGGGGGGTGGGGGCAGGTGCTACAGGTCTCATCAAGCAGCTAGAAGAGAGAGCAGACCCTCCATGCAACAAGGAAGGCGGACCAAGAACATGGACCACCACCCACATGTAGAGCAATGTGTAGGAACAGCCCCACAGAGAATGATGAATACGTATCCCTTCCCAGCAGCTGGCAGCCCTCAGGTCTGGGAAGCAGAGGCAGAGGAAAATTGGTGATCCATTGAGGCTCCACTTGAGTCTGGGGAACCTTCTGAAGGAGCAGGATATAAGATAGTGAGTTTTGACTTGCTCAGGTCTTCCTTATTCCTCAACAAGGGCTTACTCTGGGTCTGCAATTTAGAAGCTGTATGACCCGGAGTGATCACTTAACCTCTCTGAGACTCAAGTCTCCAGCTGGAAAATGAAGGGACCATACTCACCCTCAGCAATGCGTGTTTCTGAAGCCAACATCCAACCTCACTTGGAATCGCAGTGAAATGCTACTTAACATGGAAAGGACGAGAAATCGACCTTAGGAAAGAGATGAGATAATAAACGGTAGTCTGAGGGGCACGGCGCATGGAGACAAATGCTGCAACTTAAGCGTGGCCGAGATCATGCACCAGGAAGACAGATAGACGCGGCCTGTGTCAGACTCTCAGGAAGACACACCCAGAGATGTAATGCATGCGGGGGACGCAGGCAAGGGTGAGCCCCGCCCCACCCCGGCCAGGAGTGTCCCGCTGCCCAGAGAGAGGGTGCCTGTCTGACTTTGAGGTTTGCAGAGAGCCACAGGTCCGGAAGCATAGACAGGATGCCCTCCAGGGAGGAGCCACTGAGAGCATCTCACAGAGGAAACACTCAACGTGGGATCTGAGAGGATGGACAAAGGGAATGCAATGTGAAGCCTTCTGCTCGTCCAGCTGGACTTCATCGGCCAGACTTCCCATGTGGAGAAGTCTTCAGACTCTAAAGCAGGTTCTGTCAAAGGCCCAAAATACTGGCAAGTCTTAATGGTGTTGAGATCTGTGTATAAAATAAAATCATTCTGAGGTGGGTCTAATAACAAAGGTAGGTGATCAGTCTGGATAATAGCATTTTGAGCCAAAACAAAAAAAGCGAGGAAAAAGTCTACAGTCATAAGACACTCTTATCTTTGATGGTTAATATGCTAGCTGTGATGCTATTTCCCCCCAAAGAGCCAGGGAAACTGTCAGACACCAGCCAGCTCCCTGAGTAACTGAAGTGAATGAATTTCTGGTGTTTCCTGAAAAATGGAAATGATATGGCATTCAGCGAGTTATGGAGCTCTTTTAATGGTCACCTGCCATATTGGATGTGGGGTTGATACTGCTCACGAGGTTGTCCTGAAACTGAAATGACAGAACATGGGAAGTCACTCAGCACCATGTCTGCAAAGCACGAAGTGCTTCGTGAAGGCTGGCCAAGAGAGATGGTTGTTCAGAACTTCCCCCTTCTCAAGTCCCTCCCCTGGGAGCAGTTAAACAGAACTTTATTCAAAGCTGAATCCTGCCCTAAAATTAGGGATTGTTGAACTGAGAAACCTGAGTCTTGGGGACTTTAACTAAAGCCTGAGTGAATAAGTGGAGAGCGGCAGGATTCTGACCCAGGTTACGTGGGTCCACACTCTCCCTACTATCACAAAATCTCACCTGTGCTTCCGAGTTCACATTGGATAGGTCTACGCTGGTCTGCAGGTGTGGGCAGCCGGGGGTTCCCCTCTGGTGCACAGATGGGGAATTTAATAAGGTGCCATTGCCCAGTAAATTGGGGAACCTGAGCTTGGATCCACATTCACTGACTTACAGGCAAGAGTTCTTTCTAAACCAGTGTATATAATACATGCCCTCTCCCACACCAAGTCCACAAGCAAGCTGCTCTATCGATTTCTATCTGAACATCGTACTATGCCATTCTCACTCACCTCCTGAAACATGGCCCCCAAACACCCTGCAGTGATAGAGGATGCATGAAATGTGATTTACCGGGAAACTCTTGCAATGAGCAGTGATGGTTTTGGCAAGACCGTGTCATCAGGAACGGCTGTAAAATGTCTGAGGAAAATGACTGAACTTCTCTTTAGAAAAGATCTGCCAGGATCATCGGACTGTTCTTGCTACAACTTCCCATTTCAAATTTCTGCTTTTCTCTAGGACTCTGGATTCTCATTCTGTAGGATGAGACTCCTACAGAATGAGACTCAGTTCAGTAGGAAGTGGTTGTTGGATGAAATCCTGAAATGCTCACGCAACAAGCAATCTCTGATGGAGTCACCATGGCCACTGTGTATCCCTCGCTGAGCGGTCTCTGTGGCTGCACTGAGATGGTCCCTTGTAGCCTGTGGATTACGCCATCACCATGGACCACAAACCACGGCCCGTATCCTTCTGCTGCTGTTCGTGATGCAAAGTTTAAATTACTGCTCATTTTTAAATCCCTGTAGGATGGCCCTGGGGTGTGGATACTTCTGGTGTATTGGTCTTTTACTCTGTTTTCTTTTGTAGATTTGGGTATCATTGGGTAAACCACTCTTGGCTCCACAATGACTAGAGTGTCCATTAGCTTAACAAGGACCCAGCCTTCTGATTGTTCTTGTGCTTCTCAGAGGAATGGGTGACCAGCGGTCACGTTCCTACAGTGGGGTTGGACCCTGTGGGAGTTTCCCACAAAACACTGGGGCTCCATCTCTGCTGTGTGCCCACATGTTTCCACTTCCATCCACCTCTACCTCCCTGCTTCCCTGGAAGCTTCTGCGACTTTAGATCTGTTACCAGTAATTTCTGTAGCTAAGAAGGAAGACAAATGTGGACTCTGTTTTTTTAATTGGTTAACGTATAAAACAACTGGGCTGAGCTATTTGGGTTGAAAAGAGAGGTCTGTTGGCTCATCAGTGCTTGGGTGAGTACATTCATTAGTTTGCATGTATTTACATTAGTTTCAGCAAAAACACATTTGTTTGTACAAACATGGAGCAGAGTAGGAGAATGTTTACAGTATCCCCACTTGCCAACTCAGAAACAGCTCATCCTGCAGACGCAATGAAGCATCAAGCCCCCGTCTTCCCCTGGAGCACCAACAGGGAAAGCGGCCAGGGCTCTGCATGGAGAACTCCCTTCTTACAAGGAACCCCCCAGTCGCCCGGTCGCCCCTCCCAAATCAGAGGCACCTCCACCAGCATCCCTGACAGGTGCTTTCACAGCCCTTCCTGAACAGGTTCAAAGACAGAGCCCCTCACTCCCTGGAGAACGACCACTCTCTGTCTAATCAGCTCTGTTGGAATGTCCTTTGCTATTGATGCAAAGTCTGGATCCTTACAACCTCTTCCTATCTGTTCTAATTCTATCCTCTGGAGCCAAACAAAACAAAGCTCCTTCCTCCTCCAGACAATGGTGCTTCAAACAAGTGGAGGAAACCCTGTCATCTACGCTCTGTGTTTTGTCTCCAGTAAACATTTAGTGCTTGAAACATTCCTTTTAAGACATGGCTTCTAGTTCTTTCCCCATCCAGGGTCCCGCCCTGCCCTTGGGCTTGACCTGGAACAGAGGGGACGATGCCCCCTCCCCTGGTATCTCATTCATACTCGCTCCCACCCTGGCTGTGGACTTCCTCTGATAGACTAAGAACTCGGCTGCTGATGAAAGTCAGAAAGCAACTGTTCTCGAACATCGTGCTTTTACTGTAAGGTCGTGGAAACGTATCTGACCTTCTGGGTCTGCTCCATCGGCGGCTGGGATAGAGATGTGGATTCTGGAGTTGGGCACACTTTCTGTGCCCACACCTCTCTGCTCCTGCACGGCTAGTGTGGCTGCCCCAGTTTGCCTTTCTCTGGGGCAGAGGTTCTTGGGGAGCAGATGGTGAAGGCCAGACGCCCCCATCTCTCCAAGGGGTGGAGGCAAAGCCTCCCAGGGACTTTGACAGGAAGCTCGTGTCCCTTCCCAGATCTGAGAACCCTGCCTCAAGGACCAGGCTGCCCCTTGAAGAAAAACACCTGAGATTTCCCTCCTGATTCCTCAGAGGATTTTCTACTCACCAGCCCAGGGGAACCTGCTTATATCCACCACTCCACTTTCTCAGAATCTTCAGGAGAAAAACATTATCTATGAGCTTCCCTGGTAGCTCAGTTGGTAAAGAATTTGCCTCTAATGCAGGAGACTGGGGTTCGATCCTGAATCAGGAAGATCCCCTGGAGAAGGAAATGGCAACCCACTCCAGTATTCTTGCCTGGAGAATCCCATGGACAGAGGAGATTGGTGGGCTACAGTCCATGGGGTCACAAAGAATCGGACACGATTGAGCAACTAAACCACCAAGGGCTTTGAAGCTGATTCCGGACTGATGTCCACACACACGCCGTTAGTTTGGGACATCGCATCCCCCGGGACACCCAGAGCCCAGATGCTGTGTTCTCACTCAGCAGGCCAAGTGCGTCCCCTCCCAGGAGCCCGGCCAGTTTCCCCCTTGATGTTTCAGGGGGAAGTGGGTAAATGCTGTCCAGATCCAAAAAGCAGAAGGGATTACAGTCAGACATCATTTTGAAGTTTAATGTCTTGGAACATTTTTTCTTTCAAATCTTATTTTAAGCACACATTGTGATTTAATGAGTCTTTGGGGGAGTTCAGTCTGTGGTTGGGGCTCGGGACCCTGAGGAATGCATGTTTAATTTTTTTTTTCATCTTATAACCAGTATTTCATCTTAGACTAAATAGATGCACATTTTAGAAATCCCACAGAATCACTGAGAGAAACACTAATGTTTATAGAAACGCGTGCATGTTTGGGCGAATTTAGCTAAAGGAAACAGCCAGAGCTGGTTCCAGAAGCGTTTGGGGGCTTCCTTTATCTCCTCCCAGTTCCTCCTGATCTGCGTCCTTACAGGACTTACACGCGTGCCCACCCCTGTAACTTGTCTGCATACCTGGTTCTACTGTTTATTCTGGTCTCTGTGACATAAAGACCAGGTCCCATGCTTCTAGACCCAGCAGCCAGCACAGGGACAGCTCCCTTGTTGTACTGGGTGGAACTCTGGCTGAGTTTGGACATATGGGTGAAATTTTCATCCTCTCTGAAGACATGGTGAAGGGAACTGGCCAGCGAAGTGGAGAGAGTACGAGAGAACTTTGCAGTGGGACCTCTGACAAGCAAAAGTCCCTCTGCTTATACCTCTCCTGCCGCCTAACTCCTCCAATGGCGGCACAGGAAATTTCCTCAAAACTTCAGCAGCCACCTCTTCACTGCATCCACAGTATCACTGACTCTGCCTAATCCACTGAAAACCAAAAGCAAAAGGAGTCCTAAAATATAATGTGCAATCAACACATGAGATTTAAGAGGTCATGCATTTCTGCTCTTTGTCTTTCAAAAATGTTTGAGTAGTCATAACACAGATATCGGAGAAGGCAATGGCACCCCCACTCCAGTACTCTTGCCTGGAAAATCCCGTGGATAGAGGAGCCTGGTGGGCTGCAGTCCACGGGGTCACTAAGAGTCGGACATGACTGAGCGACTTCACTTTCACTTTTCACTTTCATGCATTGGAGAAGGGAATGGCAACCCACTTCAGTGTTCTTGCCTGGAGGATCCCAGGGACGGGGGAGCTTGATGGGCTGCCGTCTCTGGGGTCGCACAGAGTCAGACACGACTGAAGTAACTTAGCAGCAGCAGCACAGATATGAGGGCTTCCCTGGTGGCTCAGATGGTAAAGAATCTGTCTGCGTTGCAGGAAACCTGGCTTCAATCCCGGGTTGAGAAGATTCCCCTGGAGATGGGAATGGCAACCCACTCCAGTATTCTTGCCTGGAGAATTCCATGGACTGAGGAGCCTGGTGGACTACAGTCCATGGGTCGCAAAGAGTCAGACACGATATGACTCAGCTAATGAAGTAATAATGAAATGTATAGTTAGTCTTTCTTTGGGGCCTCTTTCTCTGAAGTTTCTGGCAGCCACACGGTTTATCCACGCTACACACAATCTGTAATTCAGCAGTACTTTTGCAAAAAGAGCACTGTAGGTGCCATAAAATAGCCTTGGTCTACTGAGTGAACCTGACGGGACATTCTTAGCATCCTAGGTGTCCAGGTGAATCAGCTGGAATGGAACCAGATCATGAAAGAGTGTATCCTTGGAAACGATTTTAAGCCACAGAGGGTTACTGAAAGCTTCACACACTGGGTTAATGTGGACTTGTTTGGATCTCAGAAAATTGCTCAGGCAGTGGCGTATGTGGTGGTTTGAGAAAGAGAAAAGGTCAGTGAGAAAGCTGCTTCAATAACCCGTCCCTCCAGCATACCAGCGGGTCTCCCACTTCTAGATGTCGCAAGTCCTTGGATTTGGGGGCAGGAAGGCAGGAAAAAAGGAAGTAGTGATTTCATATGTTTCTCCAAGCTACAGAAACCGTTCTGGGCCCTTCCTGGGGGTCTTGAGTCCTGTGTCAGAGGTGGGGCCCCAGTTACTCTTGACAGTAGTGTAATGTGTGGAATGAACAAATCCCCGAAATGTGTGCACACAGAGAGGTCTTAGTAGGTCAAAATGTAAAACTTTGTTATGTTCTCTCTTTAAGGTGCAGCTCAGAATGGCCCCTGGGGAAGGAGTGGGAGTTATTAGCGAAGATGGTAAAGTAAGCACACACAGCCTGAGAATCAAAACTGTTAGCTGACATTCCCAGTGCTGGGGAGACTGGAACTTCATGAGCTGGAATAAGTAATGTGTTACGAGGATATTTCTATTGCGAATCCTTCACTGACTACTAGACTCTTTCCTGCTGCTTAAATTATTTCTCAAAGAAGTCCACTTTATATTGTTCCAAAGAGAAAGAAAAGTTCTGTGGTCAAAGATCTCTCCGAGTGCATTTGTTTACTTCAGAGGTCAGCTGGGGAGACCGGCTTGGGCTTTTACGACACACTCACACAGGCTGCAATTACTTTAAATCCATCGATGCAACTGTAAGTCAAAAAGGATTGAGGACAAATTTGTAACTAGAAGTAAAAAAACCTCACGACTCTCCTTAACTTTTTTTTTTTAAGTTCTAGAAAAGTTGGTTTCAAAAACCAGTTGTGTAACTTAACTTTCACTCTCAAAGCCCAGTTTCGGGGAGGGGGCGGGGGTGGGAGGACACAGTTGCCTGGAGCTTAATTCTGAGTCTAGAGCCCTCCTGCTCCTGCCTGGGGTTGCACCTGTTTCAGGCACAGGCCCTGCTGACTTACTTCCCCTAAACTTGAACTAACAGACTCTGAAGTTAACTGATGGTCGGTCTGGTTTGTTTTACCCACAATTCATTTTCATTTGTTAGCAGAGGAATAATTCCTTTTATCTCTGTCTTCTCTTGACTAATTCAATTAAATCAGCCCTCAAATATACCATGGGATTAGTGAGGTCATATAGCTTTTATTCTTGAATGATGTAAATCCAACTTCCTAATTTCTAATAAAATGTCTTTTCTTTTTTTTTATGAAACTTGCCTTTGACTTCCTGATAATTGAAAGAAAAATTCAGATATTGTAAATCATAGTAATTCACACAGAGCTTAAAGGACTATAAAGTATTAGTCACTCTGTCGTGTCTGACTCTTTGTGACTCCATTGACTATAGCCCACCAGGCTCCTCTGTCCATGGAATTCTCCAGGCAAGAACGCTGGAGCAGATTGCCACTTCCTTCTCCTGGGGATCTTCCTGACCCAGGGATCAAGCCCACGTCTCTTGCATTGCAGGCAGATTCTTTACCACTGAGCCAACAGGGGAGCCCCAGAGGACTGTAAGACCCAGTCCAAAAGGAAATGTTTGCTGTAAATGAGCTGATGGTGGTACTGATTAAAACCTTGTCAGAATTGTCAGAATCAGGCTCAGAAAAGACCAACCCTGGGATTTTAGAGTTTAAGAAAAATCCGCCAATGGGTTTTGCCTTCTGCCTCTGATCAAACCCCCTTCTTCAGGTTGTTGTTTCATGCAACGGGTGTGGAACTCCTGAGAGAGCAGGTGGCAGGGCTGGCACATTCCTGATGCAGCGCCCAGGTGGCTGGGGGATGAGGCCTTGCTTTCCAAGGGCCTCCAGCCCAGCCTCCCAAGTCCCAGGAGAATGTGAGCATTGGGGTCCCTTTCTCCTCAGGGGCCCTACGGGGCTGGGGTGCTAACAGGCAGAGAGCAGAATCTGTAGATTGAAGGTGCTTGGTCCCCAGAGTGCCCCCAAACACAGAGGGCATCCGGCCCGAGGGCGGGGGTACACCTACAACCTGCTCTCTGAGCCTGAAAAGACCAGCTGAGGCCCTGCAGGTGGGCCGCAGCACCAACTTTGGGTCAAAAACCACTTGGAACTTCAGGAAACACAGCAGCACAGTGTGTGGGGCTGGAGGGTGGGAGAAACGTAGGTTAGGGACACAGAGGCGAGAAGTGACAAAAGTCACATCACAAAGGGCCCCGCGAGGCCTCTGAGACAGCTGATGCCTCACTTCCCATCAAATCTGGATTAGCCGCCGCAAAGGAGGAAAGAGAACAAATAAAGGAAATCCACAGATAATCCCCAAACCTCCCTGGGCCCTCCCAGTTTAAATTCCTCCTGTGCCAAGTCAGGCCTCCCTTCTGTTGACCAGGGATGATAAAGGGGGACAAGATTAACCGGCCCTCCTATGAGCTCTGTCCTGTGCGAGGACACGGGAAATGGGGGAGGATGGGGGACCCCTGACTTGCACAAATCTGGAGCCGCAGCTTGCAACGGCTGGAGAAGGGGGCCCCGGCTGCAGGGTGAGGAGCAGAGGAAGATGTGGGTTGTGCTGCGGTGGACATGGAGGGGCACGCTGGTGGGAGGGGGTGAGAGTGGGTGACGGGGGATCCAGCCATGGAGCCACACAGCCAGGAGCCCTTGAACCCAGCCAGAGAGAGAGACAAGACAAGGCAGGATGCTGCGGAAGTGAGCCATAGGCAGCCGGATGGTATGAGGCTGGGGTCTCACTCTCCCTCCTGTGGACTCCCCCTCAGTTAAACCCACGGCACCGAGGGGGACACCAGCCCAGACTAAAGCCGACTGGCCTGTCACAGCACCTGCTGCGGGGCTGAGGCTGTGAGCCCCACACCCGGGCACACGGAGGCTGCTTTCTTCAAGTCTTCAGACGCAGCCAGTCAGGGTTTCTCGGGGGGCCATCTAGTGAGATGGCAACCCCTGCTTCCTCAGGCCTCCCTGGGGCGTCTCCTCTGTTGAGCAGCTGCAGGGCCCTCTCCCGGCTGTGTCACCAAGGAACGTGGTCTCTCGGGCAAGTCCCCTTTCCTCTCTGTCACCGCCTCTGGCTGGCCTCAGCTCACGGGGCTGATGCCTCCAGAGGGACTTGCTTCCCAAGTGATTACAAAAAGAACTCGTCTCAGGGTCTTTTTCTCCTCCTTTCCTTCCTTCCTATACACTTTCCTTTTCCTCATTTTGGATGTACCTCTGAAAGAAAGTCCAGCATTCTCTGCTGATCTTTTGGTGTTTTTTTAGCCCTTTTCCATTTGGTGTGTGTGCGTGCTAAGTCATTTCACTCGTGTCCAGCTTTATGCAACCCCATGGACTGTAGCCCACCAGGCTCCTCTGTCCATGGAATTCTTCAGGCAAGAATACTGGAGTGGGCTGCCATTTCCTTCTCCAGGGCATCTTTGCAACCCAGGGGTCCAACCCACATCTCGGGGATCCTGCATCGGCAGGTGGGTTTACCGCTAGCAACTTCATAAATGTGTTCTGGAAAAAAATTTTAATTTAATTATAAAAATCAGTGAAATAGAGGACAGAGAAGTCTTTTGGACACTAAGAATATTCTACCAACAGAAGCTGTCACAATGTTATTGAAGAACTGATCTTCTGGGGCCGCAGGACACACCAAGGTCAGACCGGGCCTTAGGGTCCACTTCACCTCAACAGGGCGAATTCCATTCGGATTCCATCTGGAAAGTGGAAGCCCCAGAAGTGTGTTGTGTGTTTATGACCACCTCAGGTGCTCCCCCTCCTGGGGTCTGAAGGGCTTCAGTGTAGACAGGGACCCCAGGGGCCTTTTGCCAGCTGTCAGTAGTTCACACTCTCAGGGTAGCATCACGTGTCTTCCTTCTGAGAACAGAAAAAACCAGCTTGGTTCACTGCTGAGCCCCTAAGCGTTCCTGGTTGAGATGCAGCTCACTCTCCTCTGTCATCTTCAGTTTGAGTACAGAAAACAGGCCCGGCCCTTCCTCATTCTTCCACATACCCCGCCCCCCCAAGTCTAGCCCCCACTGGCCAGGCCCAGAGCCCCAAGAGTGAGCAGCAGGGCTTGCTCCTCATCCAAGAGCAAAGGGGTCCCATGTCTTGGGCAGTGGCATGTCCCGGCACCCCCTCCACATCCCCACCAGGTTGGGGACCTCCTCCAGCACAGCCAGTCACCTTCCCAGCCCCCTTTCAGAGCCCCAGACTCCAGGGCCCAGGGCACATGGCCTGAGGCCTGGACTCACCCAGCTGCTCCTAAGGGGGAAGGAACGCCCTGGGGGGACACAGTGCTGGGGCTTCCCGAGGCCTTGCTGTCTCTGGGCCTCAGAGGACGCCGCACATCACGTGTGTCTGCACAGGACGTTGGTGTCAGTGGTGTCGGTAACAGCAACCCGGCCTGGGAGTGTAGGTA
>SJYV01034224.1:1935979-1976071 GCA_006410875.1 Neotragus pygmaeus | reverse complement strand
CCTGATCCTCCCCTCCCCCACCCGGCCTCATCCTCTCCCATCTTCTTTTCTTTGCGCCAGGACACTGAGTGCAGCGGATCCTCAGAAATAACAAGAAACTGTTGTTGTTTTTATTACTCAGTTGTTTTGGGGAAACATGGTCACAAGCTCCATGCTGACCCTCTCTCGTGGGTCACTGTCCTCACGTGTCACTAGGAATCTCAACGATCCCTCAGACCAGTTTGGGACCACGCCAACCCAGAGGTTCCCCGGTTCTGAACACGTGTCTGCCTTCTTCAGGGTGATCGCCTGGCCTCGGCGGCCCTGGAAGGACTTCTCGTGCAGCACGAGTCGCCTTCCACAGAAGGCATGTGAAATCCAACCATTTTTTAAGTTGCAAAAGAGACTCCCTTCTGCAGACCATCTGTTATTCAGTAATGTGCAAATTACCAATAAATAATTCCAGATACTTCTTTGCAAGCCCAGCTATAAACAAACGCTCCACAGGCCGAAATGGAAGTTGTTTTCCCTTTGAGGGCTCATTACATTCTGCGTGATTGGAAGAGATCAGGGTGGGGAGAAGTCTCCCAGCAGAGTCCCAGAGCATTGTGTCCTCACACAAATAACTGCAGGAAGTCAAACCCCGCACGTCTCTGGACTGGGACCCTCTCCTCCCAGGGCACGTCTGCTCCAGGCTCTCACCCCGTGGTGCATCTGTGTGCTTGTGAAACCCGTAAGGCGGGTTTATGTGGACTGGTCTTATTTGTTCTCTTAGCCATTGAAAACATTGGCAAACTCAGGATTCCTCTCCTACGAAACAATAGAACATCACACATGAAAACTGCATCTGACCTCTTTGTTCCCAAGATGTGGTTGGGAAACCATATTTCCTAAGTGCTTCAGTAACCAAAGCACAGCCATTTCATAGGACGCTCTGATCATATTCCTGCTGAAATGGTCCTCGAGGGAGGATTTATGAGAAGTAGGAGAAAAATAATAAGGAGGGAAGTCTTTGTTGAGCAGATTGCAATGCTCACCACAGTTAACTGTTCATTCTCCTGCAGCCAAATCAAACTCCAGGGTCAGAGTCCAGGCGGCAGTGGGATGTGGATCAAGTTTTCAACTGTCTCTGTGTCCCTTTCTGAGGGACGTCTACGGGACCTCCAATTCTCTTACAGCCTCAAAGTCAATAAGCTTAAAAAAAGACATTAGTTTTACCTTCTTTTCAGTAAGGACTCTTTTTCTATTGAAAAAGAGATCTGATTCTAGACAGCCTGGGTAAATATGGCATATTAGAAGTTAGCTTTGTCTTCTAGTTAATGGCTGGAAATTTGGCTGGTTGAGCACTCCTACAGATAAGATTTACAAAACCTGCACAAAATGCTGTACCCCCTACCCCCAAATCACAGCTAGATGGTGTGTACTCAGTCGCTTCAGTCGTTATCTGCCTTTTTTCAATCCCATGGACTGTAACCCACCAGGCTTCTCTGTCCATGGGATTTGCCAGGTAAGAACATTGGAGTGAGTTGCCATTACCTGCTCTAGGGGATCTTCCTGACCCAGGGATCAAACTTGGATCTCCCACATTGCAGGAAGATTCTTCATCATCTGAGCCACCAGGAAAGCCTGTACCTGCCATAAGTATGATTTTTAATAAAGCTGATTAAGGAGTAAACAACAGTATTCAACAATGGCAAGAAAACACTAACAGAGAATACTGGTGTGGTATTCTGAGAAAGTTACATGCCCAGTATTTAACTGAGTATTAAATTGCTTTTTAAGGCATTCACAGCACAATATGTAAAGACCATAATAAGGCATTTTTAGGAACAAGTTCAGAATTTGATTCTAGAATGGTAAACATGAAAGACAGATAAAAACAATTAAACAAATGATGGATCTGTAGGAGGGAGAATTCAAAATAAGATTAATAGTTTGAGGAATGATAAAGTGAAAAAGATCAAGGAGATTAAACCAGTGAATCCTAAAGGAGATCAACCCTGAATGGAAGGACTGATGCTGAAGCTGAAGCTCCAATACTTTGGCCACTTGTTGCGAATAGCTGACTCACTGGAAAAGACCTTGATGCTGGGAAAGATTGAAGGCAGGAGGAGAAAAGGGTGACAGAGAATGAGATGGTTGGATGGCATCAATGACTCAATGGACATGAGTTTGAGCAAACTCTGGGAGATAGTGAGGGACAGGGAGGACTGGTGTGCTTCTGTCCACGGGGTGGCAAAGAGTTGAACACGACTTAGTAACTGAATAACAACAATAACAAAGTGAAAGAAAAAAAATGTATAGCAACGAGAAAATTGAGTATTACTTATTTCAACTAGGTCATATTTGATTAAAAAAAAAGGCACACTGAACAACTAATATTTATTATACCTGTTGATCTGCCTTCAGAATGAAAACAAGGAAGCTGGGATTTGTGAGCAGCTCACTGCTTTCACACCTACTATAGGAAATACAGGTTTGACTTAGGAACTGAAAAAGTAACTTTTAACATTAAGCAGTGATTCAGAAGCCTTTCTCAGAGAGCCTGTGAGGGTGAATAACCATAGGATGGTAAAGAAAGAGGTGTCAGCAGAATTCTGACCAGAAATCCCAAAGGATTCTTGTGTCAATAAAGATGTATAGCATGAATCTGAACCAAGAAGATATGGTCTCAGCTGTGAGGGTATTAATGTATATTTTTATATGTATAAGAAATGAAGAGATGGGTAGATATGCAATGAAGAAATTGATAGAACAATGTCAAAGGTAGAGAACAGGCGGTAGGCACAAGGTGTCCACTGAAAATTCTTTTGACTTTGCTGTCTTTAAAGTTATTCATGATAAAGTGTTGGGAAAAAGAGAAACTGTATGTGAAATCTGCAATGAGTGGCATTCCAATAAACTATAAGAGAGTTTTTAAAATGAAAATGTTCACATGACTGAAAAGATTCACATACAAAGAATGTCAAACCCAATTTCTATAGAGACAATATTCTGGCCATTAAAGATCAAGCTACAGTATAATCTTAATTAGAGATTTCAAGAAATTGAAAATTGAGCAGTAAAACTGCTATTTTCAACTTTCTTCATCATAACCCAGAATTTTAAAATTTGGAAGAGGAAAAACTAACATACTGTGTGGATATCAGTGGTGAAAAATCATCATATAAATGATAGCAATTTATATAATAAAGTTAAAATATTTCATAAAATTTTCTGTGATAGAGACAATTTTTCTCAAATAACTCATTGTGTGTATATTATGATGTCACATTTTCAGTTCATCTGAATCTAAGAATTTCTTTAACACTTTTGTTGACATTCCAGTTGCTGTTCTCTTGGCAGAAGAATTTCTCCAAATTGAAATTAAAGTCAGTGTAATAACTGCAATGACTCGAGAAAGTCTGCTTCGTTAAGCATTAATAACAGCAGAACACAAATTACATAAAAATTTCAATTATGAAAACAAAACTAGTAACTCCATTGGAAGGAAGGAAGGCAAGAAAATAAATTTCAGGAAATAAATACACAATAAATGACATAAATGAATTATTAAATACATAAGTCATCACCAGCCTATCAACAGATCACTCAGATATTTGTTGTAATAATTAAATTCAATTATCTTTGATATCTTTCCAACCTTTACTTTGCACTTATTTTTCAATTTAGATAATATGACTTGAAAAATATGAATTGCCAAAACCAGATTCTAGAAGAAGTAGAAAACCAGAATAGTACTATTTTTAGTAAAGAACTTGAATTTGTAATTAAATACATTCCCCAAAATCTCCAAACCCAGGAGGATTACTGGAAGATTCTTCTCATCAGTCTTACATAAACTTTTCCAGAAAATATAAAAAAGAGCCTACTTCCTTGCTTATTTTATGAACCCAGAAGAACTTATAACAAAATCCAGTGACAAGGACTCTAGAAAGAAAGAAAATTGTAGGCCAGTCATCTTCATAAGCAAAGATCCAAAAGTCTTAAATAAAGTGCTAGTGGTTACTTTAAATCATATATGCTTATGGCATACAGATGAATATTAGCAGTATATACAAATGACCAGCCATCATAAACAGTTGGGTTTGTTCTGGGAAACAAGGTCGGTTTCACACTTGAAAATGAGTCAATGTCATTCACTATATCAGGAGAATAAAAGAGAAAAAATCAGGATCGTGTTGGTAGATGTATAAAATACATTTTCAGAAGTTCATTACCAATTCATGGAAAAACAAACAACTCCTTGCAAAGCAGAAATGGAAAAGCAATGTGGCATTGTCAATGCTTTGCCCTCATCCCCGCTGTGACCCTCCCTCTAGGGTTTTTTTTCTACCCTGGGAAGACAGTAAGTCAGAAATGCTGGAGGGCTGATGTTTACGACACAGACTTCACCCCTGCAGATGAGTAGGGCGGGGGGTGGTACTCCAGATTCCTTGCCCCTCTGAACAGGAAAATGCAGGGTAGGCCTCCATGTCTCTCAGATTCCCCAGGGCCCTGAGCCCCAGCTGATCAGCTGACCTTGCACCAGGAGCTGCTCTCTGTCCATGCAGCTCTCTCTTCCCCAAGATCCTGCTCCATCAAGTCCAGCCAGCCTGTCTCATTCTGTCTGCTCTGTTCCAGAGACATCCGGCCTCCACCACGGTCCCGCCTAGAGCTGCAGCTGGAAACCTAAGCAGGCAGTGAGCTGGGGTGGTCATGGGCTCACCTCACCACCCCCTTTATGGAAGTCAGTGAGGACCACCAAAGGGACATGAGCAGATGCCCCACCCGTGTGAGAGCTGCGGGCATGGGGAGTGTAGAGGCACAGCAGCGCCCACTCCACCAGCCTCATCACCATCTGGCCATCACCCCAACCCTTAGGGGCCGATGCGGGGAGCCCCATGGCAGGACTCCTGGGGCTGCACTTGGCCTCACCTGGGCCTCTGCCCAGGGCAGCTTCTCACCAGATGAGATGCCCCAACCCTTGGTGAGCAGACCTCTGCCTGGCTCAGACACCCCCTCCCCAAAGGTTAAGGTGTTTTAGGGGAAAGATCCTCGGAATTTGGGAAAAGGTCTATTCTCCTTGCACACGATCACATGTTGGAACGAGTCTTTAGATTTCAAACATGTCTTTAGCTTTTTTAAAGTGTTAGTTGCTCAGTTGTGTCTGACTCTTTGCAACCCTTTGGACTGTAGCCTTCCAGGCTCCTCTGTCCATGGAATTCTCCAAGCAAGAATGGCAAGAGTAGGTTGCCATTTCCTTTTCCAGGGGATCTTCCCAACCCAGGGATTGAACCCCGGTCTTCTGCATTGCAGGTGGATTCTTTACCATCTAGACCGATGATACATTTTTGTGTACACACTCCAAGGTATACACACAGAGATGAGTGTACAATTCATTGAATTTTCACTAATGGAACACACCTATACAGCCAACACCAAATCAAGAAACAACGCTGAAATTTCATTTTCGTCATATTTTGCTTGGCGTTCTGTGTTCTAGGCTGTCAGTAGCTCCCTGAGGACAGGACTGTGTCTTGCGCCTCACCTCTGAGTTTCTAGGGTCCCATCAGAGCGTCCACCCAACATGACGGCCCTAGCTTGCTGAGTATGTTTGCTGACTGCAGTGGAGCTATGCTCTTATTGGAAAGAAATTGAACCCATCTGTTAAACATGAAATCCCTTTCCCCTTCGCTGTTACGAATCTCCTTCTCCCATGTATGTTAGTACACAACAGAGCTCAGTAAAATTACTGTTATTGAGAGTAAATTCAAGTAACGGACAACTCAGCCTCTTTCTCTGCACTGTACCTGTGAGCTGAGCCACCCGGACTCTCCCACCCTGGCAGTCGGGATGGTGTGAATACCTGTGTGTACTGGCAGAAAAGACACCAAAGTTGGCAAAACCCACGACTCTCTGGCAAACTGAGCGACAACGAGAATCTGATTCCCTTCCTCTTGGATGAGGCTGCTTGGGGGCAGCTGGGGTGCAGGCTCCCCGGGCTGAGTGGTCATGATCATGGTGTGGCCTCATTAAGCCAGGGGCTCATGACCTTGTCTTTGAGAGACTTGAAAGTGTGACTTCTTTGCTCCCTACAAATGTGGAGGAAATGGGTTTGGTGATGACATTATCCCAAGCGCTGGACGCTCCCTGAGGTGACCAGGGTCAGAAGCAGGAGAGTATCCTGTTAGTTGCAGAGAAGGGTGGGACCTCTGCCCCCTGCAAAGGAGAAGGGACTTGGAGAAGTGACCAGCCTTACCCCCATCACCTGGTCACTGGAGCAGCTGCCAACTCCTTTTCTGTCTTTTCTTTTTTAAAGAAGTTTTATTGAAATATAGTTGATTTACAGTGTGGTGTTAATTTCTGTCATACAACAAAGTGACTCAGTTATATATATTCTTTCCATATTCCTTTACATTGTGGTTTATCATAGGATATTGAATATAGTTCACTGCGCTATACAGTAGGACCTTGTTGCTTATTCATCCTATATGTAAGAGTTTGCATCTGCTAACCCCACACTCCCAATCCTTTCCCACTCACCAGGGGTCCTTTGCTTTCACGAAGTCTCTCTTGATTCATGCCCTCCAGAGGACGAATCCAGTAGAACCTGTTTTATCTTGTGAAGGCAATGCAGAAAGCCTGGTACAGTTGGGGGAAAAGTGACACCCCTTTATTATCTGAGGAGATGGGAGAGGGCTTCCAGTTGGCACCCCACTGGATCTGGAGGTGCTGGAAGTGGAGCCAGGGGTTGGGAGGAGACATAGTGCCGGGCGGGCGGCTGTGCGATGTGTGAACCGTTCCAAACCCTCCGAGCTTCCTGCCAGGGCCCTGGATCCACAGGCTAGTTGTGGAATTTGGATCTGGGACAATTTGCTCTAAAGGGGGTTTGGCATCAACCAGTCATTATTATTAACAAACACTTGGCGAATGCCAACCACATGCCTAATGCTGGAGCAAAGATTTCCTTTGCTTCTTTTCCTCTTCGGAAAAGGAAACTAGGTTCCCCAGTCGAGGAGAAGATCCCCAACCCCATTACCAGAGGAGGCTCTTGCCCAGTCCTCCCAGCCCTACCCTGCCATCTCTGAAGCCCTGGGAACTTTTTCCAAGGGGCTTTTCTCTTTTAAGAGAACACTTCAGAACATCGTAAGTGGTGGCTTTAAACTCTTTACCCCATTATTATCGAGAGAGAACAGACCTCCTGACCCAGCCTTAGTCTAACCTGCTCTTAGGGCTGACTCACCCAGGAGGAGGAGCAGCCGGGCGCTCCTGCTCTGTGGACTCCATTGGGGCTGTGTCTAAATGATGGTTCTTGAATTACATGGAGGAGTCTTTAAAAATACAGAGCAGGATGAGCTGTGTTTATTTTTAGTGGGCTTTCCCCTGAGCTGTCCGCCAGCCTGTTTCCTTGTCTGTGCATGTGGTCTCACATGGGACCCATGAAAATTGTGGATTCTCGAAGGAAAACATGCCAGAAAGGTTTGGATAGGGCACCTCTTCTATTTCCCAGCTGTGGCTCGTGTTTAAGACAATCGGCATTGAGAACAAGACAGTTTGACCCTTTCTATTTTTTAAGCAAGAAATGGTTCTTCTAAATGACAGTGATTCCCACTGAAGAAGACAGGCTCGGGATTGGAAAAGCATCAGAGAAGAAATCCCAGAAGCAGGGGGAAAGCTAGAGGATCCAGCACCTTCACGATGGGTTTTCAGCTCAGGATCTATGGGCACCTGATAAACACATGTGCAATGAGGCTTAGGTGCCAGCGTACCAAACAAAGGCCAGAGGAAAGTGGAGAGTTCCGGGGACTCTGTCACAAGACCCCTGTTTCTCTCACGGCCCCCACACGTCAGCGGGTGTCTAACCTCAGGCCACGTATTTGCCCCTATTGATGTCATCCAAGACGTTACCCTTAGGTGGCTTCCTGGCCAGCCCAACAAAATGCTGGAAAGTTTACCGCTAAAGAAATTTATTTATCCATCCTTTCATTGAACAAATCTTTCCTTGGTGCCTGGATCTTGTGTTAGAGCATAATGGCCGGGGTCCGTGTGAGTTGCTGGTACTTCTTACTGCCTGAAGTCTTGGCCACCATCACTGATGAATCACTCTGCTATTTCTTGGAGACCCACGGTGTTGACAACCTCCCCAGACACCACCATCTTCAGTCCTGGAGTGACCCAGAGACCCAAGGCTGGACGTCCATCCCTCACAGACACTGGTGCTGGGGTCCTGCTCAGCCTCGGCCTGGGGTCTGGTTGGGAGAAAAACGGCAAGTAGTAATGCCTTCCAGATGTCAACAAGATGACGTTACCTCTGCAATTTAATTGCTTGTAATATTGACGGGGTTGCGAGAGGCAGGGAGTAATTAAAGATTTGGAGAAAGCAGAAGTTCAGGTTTAGCAAGTTAATGACATTGGCAGGACACTCCAAAGCCTCAGCCACCTACTCTTTTTGAGAAGAATGTGGTTATAGTGACTGTATTTTATAAACCAAAAATATGGCCTGATGAAGGAATCAAAACCATGCTGTAGAAAAACACCACTCTTGACTTTGGAATTTATTTTTTATAAGTCTTAACAAAGGAAAGAAATAAATCTATATACTTATACACTTTAAATGGCCTTTGGAAAAGAATAAAAGTACCTAAGTTTGGGACTCTCCCAGAAAATCTGCCTTATAAATATGCCTCCAGAGAGAAAAAATGACTCTTGTTCACTGGGTTGTGTACACGAGTTTGTGCAATTTAGAAGTTTCCATTTTGGCTACATACTTACTCCCTCGATCAAATCATTGAACTCCTCTGGGTCAATTCTCATGTCCATAAAATGATAGAATTACAGAAATTGCTATGGACCTTTTGAAATTCTATGACTCTATACCTGCCTCAAGAATTTCCTTTCAAAGATACTTGTCATGTTTTATTAACAAATTGGTTTAGTAAATGGTAGAAGAATGACTGGAGGGACAGGTTTTCACAGCTTCACTTGCTGTGGCCCCTGAGAGCATCATCTGGTGAAGGCAAGGCCACATGCCTTGTGTTCACTGCTGGGTTCTAGGTGGCTAGACAGGGGATGACTATTTAATGGATAGATAGATGGATGAATAGATGAACAGATGGAGGGATTGATGGATGGATAGGTGGGTGGACGGGTGAATGATGGATGGATGGATAGGTGGCTGAATGGATGGATGGATGGATGAATAGGTGGGCAAATGAATAGATGATGGATGGATCAAGGGATAAATGGTGGATAGGAGGTTAGATGTATAGATAGATGGATGGATGAATGGATGGAGGGATAGATGGATAAATGGATATGTGGGTGGATGGGTGGATGCATGGATGAAAGGATAGATGGATGGAAGGATGGAAGGAATGATGGATGGATGGATATGTGAGTGGAAGGATGGATAGATGAGTGGATGGATAGTTGGATGGACGCAGGATGGATGGCTGGATGCATGAATGGAAGGACAGATGGATGGGTGGGTGGGAGAATAGATGGATGGATAGGTGTATGGATGGATGTGTCCATATCTATTATTATACATGTTTATTCAGGAAATGGCTTGTCTTTTCTGGAAGAACATACAATTTTATTAAAATATTTTGTAAAGTTTTCAAACTATATCAAAGTAATCACACTTACAATCTCACAATTTATGCAACAAACTAACATATACTGATATTCATTTCAACATGAGATCGTGAAAGAAAATTGCAAAGAAAATATAGAATTTATTTTGTGAAACTGAAACATTTTAAACAGCTTTACTGATATATAATTCACACACTGTAAAGTTCACCAATTAAAGTGCACAATTCAATGATCTTCAATAGATTTATAGGGTGGCCCAACCATCACAATAATTTTAGAACTTTTTTTCACTCTAATAAACTTTTACTCATCAGCAGTCACCTGCCTTTCCTCCTCACTTCCCCTCCCAACTCCCCATTGTCGACAATGGCTAATCTACTTTCTTTCTCTATAAATTTGTCTATTCTGAACATTTCATATAAAGCAGAATTGAAAAAGCTTAAGGGCATATCCTCAGTTATGACACATCCAGTTTCTTATATGCATATTCACATATATCTCCACACTGAAGGAAGCTCACCTAAAAATTAAAGTTAATGGTCTTCAATCATTTATACTAATCTTCATTTTCCTGATAATGTGTTAGTTTTCCTTCAAAAATTTGTTTTTCTGAATTTTTAAAGTTTTTAGAACATTGAGGTCACATTAATATTAATGATGCTGTTAATGATTGTAAAAGGTTCATCAGTTCAGTTCAGTTCAGTTCATTTCAGTCGCTCAGTTGTGTCCGACTCTTTGCAACCCCATGAATCACAGCNTTTCCCATTCTGTTGTTTCCTCTATTTCTTTGCACTGATCGCTGAAGAAGGCTTTCTTATCTCTTCTTGCTATTCTTTGGAACTCTGCATTCAGATGCCTATATCTTTCCTTTTCTCCTTTGTTTTTCACCTCTCTTCTTCTCACAGCTATTTGTAAGGCCTCCCCAGAAGCCATTGGGTCCTGTTTTTTTGAGGGAAGGAAGTATGAGAATTAAATTGAGACGTTTCTACTTAATGATGAACACTTCTCTTTTCAAACTGAGCAGTGTCGACTTTTAGTCTGTATTTTCCCCAGTCTTCTATTATCAATTTTACTTCAACAATGTAGTTTGTGAGAGGCTTTGAAATTCTCTCTGGAATGAAGCCCAAGATAAACATATGGGCTAAAAACACAAAGATTGATGAATTTAATGCCAATGCGTTAGTTAGAGACGGACAGGAGAGGAAAACTCTTAGGAACTGAAATCCGTAGTGAGGTATAGTCACTTGCCTTTTCAGATTCGCCAGCAGGAGAAATGCACACCAGTTTGGAATCTATGTCTTTTTTCGCTTCCTCAGGATGCTCCTTATGTGTAAGGGAACATGTCAGATTTGGAAACTCAACAAACTACTTCAGAAACGTGCACAGTGTTTATTAAAACTTCGAGGCTTACTGAGTTCAGAGCTCTAGGGTCCACGTCTGGGAATTTATCCATCACTGCTCCCCAGGTACTTTGAGTGGACACAGAAGCTCGGAGCTCCAGAATGGAAGCTGAAGGAAGAGTGAGGGCCTCACAGTCTGATGGACACAGAGTTTGCCATCCACTTGCCTCAGGAGGAGGGGGAGTTTATCCATCACTGCTCCCCAATACCTCGAGTAGACACAGAAGCTCGGGGCCCCAGAATGGAGGTCGAGTGGAGAGCGAGGGCCTTATAGTCTGATAGACACAGGGCCCCTCTGGCCACTTCCCTCAGGAGGAGGCACATGTGGGCCTGGTCACTACAACCTGGATGGTTCCTGGAGAGACTGCCTGTCCCTTGGCCAGGACCCCGTCTCTACAACTGCTCCCCGCCACCCCTACCACGAGCTCAAAGTCCAAAGATTCGGGGATCCAAGCGACAGGGTTTTCCCAAAGTAGATGATCAGCATTTTTGTGTAAAAGCCCAGTGGTCTCACCAAGAGACTGCAAACCTGCTCCCTGAGTTCAAGGATGCTGAGATGTCGGAGGAAAGTGAATTGAGGGTATGATTCATGCTCCTGCTCATGGCCCAGGTCCATGGCAGGGCTACCCCAAGGCCAGAACCACTTTTTCTGAGGTTCACTTCCAAGGACCACCATCCTCTGTACCAGCTTGCATCTAACTGGAGTCACTCCGGGGTTTTTCTGCCCACAGATGAGGTCTCACCAGGAACCCCGCTTCAAGGGCTTCCCTCATCTCAGGCTTGGTCTTGGAGAGAAATATTTCTTTCCAAAGGGCAAACACAGAACACAGGTAAACATAAGCTGTTTGGGAAAGTGTGAAGTATGAGGTTGGACATTCCTTACAATCTGCTTTATATTTAATATAGGAAAGTGCAGATGTTTTGGTAAAATTATGGTTCAAGGGGAAAATAATTTGAACTGGACCAGATAGTTTGATAACTTCCACTCTGCTCTTAGGTTTCTGTAGAAAATAAAAGAGCTTCTTTATCAAGAGAAAGAAATCTGAGAGTAGTCTCAGATTGCAAATGCATGAGTGAGGGATGTGTGTGTGTGTGTGTGTGTGTGTGTGTGTGTGTGTGCGCGTGTGTCTGTGCATGTGTGCATGCCTGTGTGATTCCAAAGATTCTTTCCTGCTTTCATACTTTCCACAAGCCATCAGTGACTTAGATTATCAACAGGGTTTCCCTCTTTTTTTCATGGAAAATAAGTTTTCTGCCAGGCAGATATGATTTATCCTCCTTGGGATGTGGAAAACAAAGAGGCTTCAGCATGTCTTTGCTCTGCTGGCGTCCTCCCATCTCCACAAACACCCTTCTCTCCTCCCTGCAAGCAGACCATTTTGTTCCGGTTGCAGCATCGGTGGCAGGCTGTGGGTGTGTGAGTGAGCTGCGTGTCTGTGATGTCGTGTGTGTGTGTCTGTGGATATCACGTGTATGTCTATGTGGGGTGTGTGTAAGTACATGGGTGAGAGTGTGTGTGAATATTTGTGCATATATGAATGTGTGTGTGTTCTGTCAGCATCCTAAAATTCATAAGGTCTAGGAAACCAAGGTGTCCTGGGTGTTTCAGGTGCTGGTTGCTTATCCAATGCACCAAGATTTAGTCTTTCTAATCCACTCGTGGGTGCTGGCAGCCTAGGGAGCTGGAAGAAATGGATGAGGGTCTAGTCACAAGCCTAGTGCCTAGAGATTGGGTCCCCGGCCAGCCCCCCACAGCTGGCGCTGACGGATCCTCGACTGGCAGGCCCCTTTGGAGCTGCAAGCCCTGCATCACCCCTGAAGTTCCAACCTCACTGTTGTTTCTGGCGACCTGGCCTTGGGCCCAAGACTACGTAATGGGGTCACCTGGAACCCAGATTGTTCATTCCCAGGAGAAATTCTGTGTGTTCTCATGGATGGGCGCTGCTCCCACCGCTTTGGATAAAACTTCATAGAGTATAAGTTCTCACATTCACAGAAGGGTTTATTGGAAGGATTAATTCTAAGTGTTTGATCCATTTTCAAAACTAGTTTGCCAGCCACTCTGATGACATGTACCACGAGAGGGAAGCAGCCCAGCCAAAGTGACCCAGCACTTTCTATCCTTGATTCACTTTCCTCCATCATCTCAGCATCCTTGAATTCAGGGTGCAAATTCCCAGTGGTGTGGGTGCAGAGCCAGCCTGCGATCTCGTGAGCTGGTGCCCTGGGACGGGGGCTTGCTCAGGGTCTCCGCCACAGACATCTGCACCGGGATCTCCAAAGAGCACCTGAAGGCAGCCAGGCCAGCCTGCCCTCCACCCTCAGACACTTCCGAGAGGGCGGCCACCATCACGAGCTGCTTCACCACTTCCTTCTCTTACTGTAAATGATCCCGCCTCCCTCTCGGACTCTCTGCCACAGGGGGCTGGCGGCCAAGTCCCTCACTGAGGGCCCTTGTCCAGCCGGGCGGGCACACAAGGCAAGACAGAGCGGGGAGCGGAGGCTGGGCTCCCGAGAGACCCCAGTGATGTGGGGACCCGGCTGGGGATGTGGCCACAGTGGTAATGAGGGTGAGAGGAGGGGCCTGCGGCTCCCCAGAGGACACCCCCCCACTACCCCCGGCCAGGAGTGACTGCCTCCTGTCTCTTCCCCACCATCCACCTCATCCCAGCATGTTCCTTTTCCGAGAGCCAGCTGAGCAGGTTCACTTTTGTAGTCAGTCTCCCTGACATGCCGCACAGAGGGAAGGGAAGCCCAATACCACCATCGCTGCTTGCCAGGCAACTCTGCTCCGCGGTGACTCCAGAGCAGTCCACTGTCTGGTTGTCCCCCTTCATCCCCCATCAGCTCGCAGGTGGAGAGTCACCGGGCGCTTGTATGTTGTCACAGAGCTGGCAGGGTCCTTTCTGTCTGGCACGGCGGGTGTGGACAGTGGTCCTCGGTCTCAGAGAGGGTCACATGCCCAGGGCCCCCTGGTCTGCAGACAGCACCCCCAGATGGGTGGTGGTCGCTGCTTTGGCCTCCATGAACCCACCCTACAGACCAGGTGGTCCCGGTAAACCTCCACCTGAGGACAGCATCTGAGTGACTTCTCAGCCGCCTCTCCTGCCTCCTCCCCGCGGCCGCCGGGAGCGATGGCCGCCCCTTCCCGGGTCCTCTGAACACCTGCCGCATCTATGGTGGCCTGTGCGGCTGAGCAAAGGCCCCGGGGCTTCCTGGCTGATGGGCTGATTTTCTTGGCATTTTCTTTGTTGTTTCTTCCTCCCGTTCCTATGGGAAGGTGAGAGCTGGTCTGGGCTTCCTGGCACCCACATGATTGCCGCCCCAGGACCTGAGCAGGAGACAGAGGCTCAGTTCCAGGTCAGGAACGAAGGGCCCATCCCGGAGGCCAGCTGTAAAGGAAGACCTTTTCCAGACCACACTCCTGCCCTCCTGATACCTGGTTCCCATCCCGGATAATGCAGGGCCGTTTCTAAAGGCTGGTCCAGCACTGGGCTGGCAGGTGCTGCCCTGGAACTGCCCCAGACCTCGGCCCGATGTCACGTGTTCTCCCACAGGCATGCGTGCTAAGTCACTTCAGTCACGTCCGACTCTTTGTGACTCCATGGACTGTAGCGCGCCAGGCTCCTCTGTCCATGGGATTCTCCAGACAAAAAGACTGGCGTGGGTGGCCATTCCCTCCTCCAGGGGATCTTCCTGACCCAGGAATTGAACCCAGATCTCCTGCATTGCAGGCAGATTCTTTACCCACTGAGCCTTGTCATAGGGCAATTCAGATGTTTTAAAATTCTCTAAAACAAGTGATTTTTCTAGATTTACACTGAGCTTAAAGTAGACTTCTGAAAACTTCTTACAGAATAGAACTATTCTCCTGGGGAATATTTCCATAGCTTGAGAACCCAGAGAATTTGGGTAAATGTGTCATTTCCACCAGGGGCATCTCCCTTCTCTCTCTGGAAGCAAAGGTGCTTCCCAACACAGTGGAGCAGGATGGAGCCTTGATGCTGCAGGGCAGAGAGCGTATGCCCTTCATGGAGAGCATCTTGCTTCCCAGGGAGTCAGCTGCCATGCCTATCTGCCTCTCCACCTCCCTCACGTTCTCTACCCCACTGACTCATCTGGGAAGAAAGTCTCTCTCTTGATTGACCCCAATATGGGTTAATTAAACTAGAATCTGATCGCTCATCACATTAGCCTTGGAGATATGCCTTTCCTCCACTTTGTATTGGTATGATTATTTCCAGGTTCTTGGCAAGGCAGGAACACCCTCACCAATATCCTTAAAATTCACGGTTTATAACCCCGTTTGTACACAAGGCATGTGCAAACACCACTGGTGTCCCTACTGTCTGTGTGGAGCGTGAGTCTCTTACACACGCATCTCTCATGAATCCTCCCTCAAGAGAACCTTGTAGGCAATGGGAACTGACATTTGTTTTCCCCTCCTGTGTGTCACTCGCTTCAGCTGCTCCAGTTTTCATCCCCTCTAATCCTCACTCAATCCTGCAAGGACCAAATAATTTTCCTGGTTTACGTTAGAAAAGTGCTGGGAGTCACCGAGGCTTAGCTAAAGCCAGACAGGTGCTGACAGACCAAGTCAAAGTCCAGTGAAACCTCAACACTTCCACCTCCTAGTTCAGAAATTTCCAGCTACTCTCCCGAAGGCAGAACTAATAAATCCAGCCACGCAGGAACAGGCCATGAGGCAGAAGCTCAGAACTGGGAAGACGGCCCATGTACCGGGGGTCAAACCAAAAGAAAGTTCAGCAAAAAGACTGTGATGATAAACATCATAAACACAATGGGGCAGGTGTTTCAATGATTCTATATCATCCTTTTTCCGAACAAGCATCTAGTAGGCACCGAAACAGAAATGTTCATTTTGGATCTATGTGGAGGTGCTTGTTGGGTGTCTTTAAGCAGTGGCATTGTATTAATTACTATTCTATTTCCTTCAAACCCAAACTTCGTTAGACAAAAATAAAATTCATTAGCATGAACTGGCCCTACTGTGTTTCTTTGAGCTCAACTTAATATTGTCTTTGGCCATGTCCTCATGTCTCTGAGGTCAGAAACACAGCCTCTTTCTCTCACAGTCTGTAGGTCAGTGGCTGGTTCCACCACCGGTGGGCATCACCCAGGGCCATGGGCTCCCAGGAGGGGTCTGTCCGCAGTCTGCCCCTTGGTCAGTGTGGCCTGGCCTGCCTGGAATCCCAGGGACACTATGGGAACCGTTTCAACTCTACCCAGCATTTTCAAGGACGGCTGATGAGATGCGAGAGTGATCCTGGGGACAGTTAAAGAGATGAAAGGAAGCTGCACAGATTAAATAAGATTTAGGAAATAAAAGGATTAGCAGGACACAAAAGCTAGACTTACCCGTTTATTTAGCCAGCACAGTGTGACATGGACATCCAGAAAGAGATAAAAGAGGCTCACTCAGGGGGGTTGCGCAGGGCATCAGGGATGAGCAAGGCCCCCTCCCGAAAGCCTGGCAAATCTTCTGATAATTGAAAACTAATCAGAAAAGGATCCTTCCCCATGGCTAATTCTGGCGCCTCCACCAAGTAATGAGAAAAGATACAATGAGCAGCCATCTCTTAGACTGGGGGTCAGGTGCAAAGAAGCTTAGGACACAGAAAGCCCATTTTATGGCAAAGTCTTATCCACAGATCGTTCTATCAAGAGCAACCAAGCAAAGGTTAAAATTAGGGGGAGTGGGGGGTCGATATCATTTGTGGGAAGTAAATATCTCCAGGATCCTGTCTTCTGACAGTTCAGGTGGCTCTAGTGGTAAATAACTTGATGTAAGAGACTCGGGTTCAATCCCTGGGTCAGAAAGACCCACTGGAGGAGAGCATGGCAACCCACTCCAGTATCCTTGCCTGGGAAACCCCATGGACGGAGGAGCCTGGCAGGCTACAGTCCATGGCGTCTCAAAGAGTCAGACATGACTTAGCGACTTAGCAGCTCAGCACAGCGCCACCACTGGTCCCCACTCTGCAAGGTGATAACCCCAAGACCAAACCCTCTGTGTCACTTACAAGACTGCCACTCACACATCTGCAGCCAGGCCGCCCAGGTGCTGGTGACTGGGAGGTGCTGGGAGAATGTCCTTAAACATCCACTTCGCTGGTTGAACTCACCTCTCGGTAAGGCCAATGGTTTGAATCCTGGTTCCCTCCTGGGAGTGGTCACGGGAGGAGGGTGTGGTTCCTAGCCTCCTTCATACCTGCTATGCCCAGAATCCCTGAGGGGAGGGGGTGGCCATCTCCCTGATCTGGTGTCTGTGCTTGTTAAAATAAACATCCCCTGAGGCTGTCCATGCAGAGTCTGCTCCAGTGCCAAACCTGCCACTGGGAACCAACCTGAAGAGGTATAATTGGTGGACGTGACCCATCTGCTCATCAGACTTTTACGAGGCACCTGTTGGCTACCTTGTGTCCACCAGAGCTGGGAAGGGGTGATTAAGACACAGTCTTGGCCCTGGAGGAGCTCACGGTTCAGGACAAGGCATCCACACAAACTACTGGAATTAAAGCTGGTGATAACCCCAAGACCAAACTCTCTGTGTCACTTAGACGACTGCCATTCACACATCTGCAGCCAACTGGGAGGATGTCCTTAAACATCCACTTCGCAAGAAGCAAGTTTGGGAGAGCAGATTTGGGAACTTCTGAATGTTCGCAAGGAAACAGCGAGGGAAGCACTTTTCTCAGGAGGAGGATTGTGGTGTGTGGGGTCATGGAGGCAGGCGGGAATCTGGCACGTCGAGAAAACCACAAGCAAAGTTGAAAGGCTTGGACCCCAGAGTGAAGTGAAGCGGGAGAGGGAGGGAGGAGAGGATCTTACTCCAGCCCCAGACAAGGAGACCTGACGGAGGTGACATGTCTGCCTGAGACTAGCGGCTCCATACAGGTGGAGCAGGGGGCGAGGGACTGCCACACCTTACCTGCCGTCACAGTGATAAGGGCTACATTGAACTTCATGTGTCACGACTCCTGTGAGTCCATTTATAGAACTCACTTCCCATAGATCGCATTTTTCACTGGAAATAGCATATTGTCATAAAGACTTCAAACAGGATAACACAAAGCTAGAACAATAAAGGCAACCCTAAATTTTATTTTTAGAAAGCCATATAGCCGAACTAATTTTTAAGAGAAAATAAAAGGACCTCAGCCTTGGGAACTGAGAGAGCTAAGTTATTTACCATTTTTCGACTGTTCAATTTCCGCTGATAGAAACAGGAAGGAAGCCGTAAAGGGCCTGTCCATTGAAAAGAGACCAAAGTAAGAATGCAAATAAATACTGCGGCCCAGTGGTTATGGTAAGTGACGAGCTCCAAGGGTTTCCACATCCTCTCCAGGGAAAAGAACGTTTTATGCTAATTTTTCGATGGTGATTGATGGCACTTAACCTAATACGTAGATCCCAATGAGAAAATAAAAATTTCCTCGCAGAAGATATTTTTCCACTCTATGCCAGTTCCAAGGCCTCAGAAGCTTAAAGAGGCAGAAGTGTTTTTGTTCCAGTCAAACTTGATTGAGTCTTAAATCATCATAATGAGATTTTCAGCGGTAACAGCATGTTCTCTGCTTCTAGTTTCCTTGTTTCTGAGGCTTCCATGCAAGTCTGGTTCTGGTTGTGGGGAGAATGAGGCCGTGTTATTTTCTCTGGGAGAGACAAGGAGATGCCCTGGGGTCTGGGGCTTGTTGAATGTGTCCTTTGTTAATCGGCACTGAGTGTCCACGGGACATCAGCAAATCTCCGTGGGAAGCCAGCATCGGTGCGTGGACTGGTCTGTCACGCCAGGCCAGCGTGGCAGCGCCATCAAGACAGCTGTTCCTGTTTGGCTTCTCACTTCAAAGGCTCCCGCCTTCCTGAACATGCATCCCGAGTTTTATTTTCCAGGGCTGCAAACCACCCCGTCCCTAAGGGCACAAAAGGTCAAGCTTTCATCCCAGGCCGAGAGGAATATGCACTTGGATCCTTTCCTTTTTTGTTTTCCTTCAGGGAAGTCATAAAACCCTCTTTGATAATTAGTAAACAGCCAGCATGTTCCCAACACTCATAAAACATAAAGGCAACATGAAAACCCAGCTCTGCTTTCAAGTCTTGAGCAGGCTCCCGTTTTGGGGGTTCCATCCTTCCCCCAAACGCAAGCGCATCATCCCAGCCTCACTGCTGGGTCCTGAGAGGAGTGGAGCCAGGGTCAAGCTTCTGTCCCTGGTCTTCAAGGCCAGTTCCCTGAAGGTGGAGGAGAACCAGCCTGGCCTGTGACTGACCAGAGGCCACAGTCACAGCTGAGAAAGTTACTGAACGTTTCATTAGATGGTGGAGCTCCATTTTCTCTCTCTCTCTCTCTTTCTGGTAAACTCAGTAACATCACTCGGAGCACGTAAAAGAATTTTTAAGCTGTTTGGAATTACTTTAAACTTCTCAACCCAGCCTCTTCATTAACTCAAGGAAATGAAAATATTAGCAGCCAAATTTGAATCCCTACTATGTGGCTGCCTGCTGCCACATCATAGGATTAGCAAGCTGATCGCCTGTCTGTCCATGCAGCCTAATGACCCCAAAATGAACAGAAATCTCCTACGGCCTCGTCTGCATGACATTCAGCTGAGAAGGCCTTGGCTGTGCCAGTCAAGCCACCTATGGGCCGCTCTATGAAGAATTTACACACAGATTAAAACAAACTGCAAGGAAATAAGGAAACCAAAGCAGAATGATGTGCAGGTATCGTTTTCATTCTTAGAATTGTTATTAATATGTTTATAATATTGTTCCTACAAAAAATAAGGAGTCCTTGGTTGAATATGCCAAAATAGGGTCTTGACATGAAATAATCCCCCTGTGCACCCAGCTCCAGAGTCGACTCGGGGTCCCCTCCGTGTGGTGCCCCCACAGCGATGGCTCCCCTGGCATCCCCTGAATTGAGTTTACTCCAAAAACCCACTTCACCTGGGCTTCACCTCTGCTCACCTCTAAACACTCTCCGGTTGTCTTTAACCCTGTAGGCAAGGTGCTCACAGTCTAAGGGAAGAGTTCCAGGAACAGAAATTTGGGGGCTTTGTTTTCTGTTTATTTCATTGAGATTCGATTGACAAATATTAGTTTCAGCTGTATGACATAATGGCTTGATATCTGTATTCACTGTGAATTGGTCACCACAGTAAATTTAGTTAGCATCCATCACCACACACAACTCACACAAAGTGTTTTTCTTGTGATGAAAACCTGTAAGATTTACCCTTGTAGCGACCCACTGTGCGTTAAGTCCCCAGGACTTACTCATCCTCTAACTGGAAGTTGGGCCCTTTGACCCCATCGCCCATTTCACCCTCTCCCTCCCCCCACCTCTGGCTGCCGCCCCCAATCTGTTCCCATATGTATGAGTCCAGTTTTTATTTTTTAAGAGTCCACATCTGAGTGATAGCATGTGGTGTTTGTCTTTTTCTGTCTGACTTACTCCACTTAGTGTTTTCATCTCTAGGTTCAGACATGTCACAAAGGTGGGATCTCATTCTTTCTGTGTCCAGTATGATTTATCTGTGGTCTCTTGTCCCGTCCATGTGGCTGGAAGTGAAGGGACATGAGGTTGAGGGATGAGGGACTTAGATCCCCAAGTCTCCTTGTGGAGGAAGGCTGCTGGAACCCCCCCACCCCAGGATCTAAGAGAGAACCGAGATCTGATGTGCTAATACCATCTTTGGGGTTATTTGTCACAATGGCCAACATTTGTCACCCTTCTAAATCATGACAACTCTAGATCTGTCTGGAGAGTCTCCCCACTTACAGTCTGATCTCCAGTCTATTTTCGTTTCTTTTCTTTTTCCCACTTTGTGTAGCATGTGGGATCATAGTTCCCCAATCAGGATTAAACTCACACTCCCTGCAGAAATGTGGAGTCTTAACCACTGGACCACCAGTGGAGCCCCAACTCTGTTTTCATGAAGAAATAAACCCTATGTCCCTTTGGACGACACTAATTCGCTTTCCCAATCTCAGTTCTTACATCTGCAGTGAAAAGAAAAATCGTAAGATTCTCTAAAATGTTGCAAACAGCACATGGCCTGACACACTTGTGTTGCCAACTTCATGTTGTCTGTGAAAACCCAAAGGGCTCTAACTAGATTCCAAATGTCTTGGTTTGGAACTGATTTCCCCTCATGTTGTTCCCTTTGCCCGAATGCCTTTTCCCTCCCTCTGCTGGGCACAACCCACACACTCCAGGTCCCGCTCAAGTGTCCAGCTTTCTCTGCTGTGTCTCTGGGCCTCTCCCAAGGTTCGTCCTGCTCCACTTTGTCGTGGTGAAGCTTGTCTGTGACTTCCCAACCAGCCAAGTCTTCTTTTCAGTCTTTTTTTCTGTTTGCCTCTTTAGCGTTTGTTAGTAGTGAAAATTCCCTCTTTATTCAGAAAAGAAAAGATCTCTCCTTTTCATGTGAGAGTCCCTTCTTTTGATACGCTGGGTACCTTTACACCATCCTTCTCCGCCCCTTGCCTGGCTCCACCCATGCCCCTCGTAGGTGTTAATGTTTTCAAGATCATCTCTTCTCACTTTACCAACTCACTGAAGACTCATCGTTCCCCTTAGTTTCCATAAAGAGCAGCAAGCCCATGACTAGGCTGGGTCTCCAGCTGACCTCTCCCCTGGGCCCTATTTCCGATCGTCCACTAAGAAGCTCTACCTCGATCTCCTGGTGCTGCACACACAGCCCAGTCTCCTTCCTCCCCAGCCCCCTCGGCCTCCTGCCACTTTTGGTGCAGCAGCACCATCCCCATCTGGTAGCTGCCCAAGCCAGGTCCTCCAGGTTCCTGTTCTTCTCCTCCCCTTCTTCATCTTCCACATACAAGTTACCACTGGCTCCCACTAGAATTTCCTTGGCGTCAAGAAAAGAACAGCCCACATGTTGACTCACCCACTGTTAGTCTGTTAGTCGCTCAGTTGGGTCCAACTCTTTGCTGACCCCGTGGACTGTAGCCCACCAGGCTCCTCTGTCCATGGGATAGCCCAGGCAGGAATACTGGGGTGGGTTGTCATTTCCTTCTTCAGGGGATCTTCTTGGCCCAGGGATCTAACCGGGGTCCCCCACATTACAGGCAGATTCTTTACTGTCTGAGCTACCAGGGAAGCCTTGCATCGATTTACTTAATCTCTTTGAACCTTTTATCTGTAAAACAGGGATAATAATTAGTGTGAATTTCTCATGAGTGTTGCAAACAGTAAATGAGAGAACGTGTAGAAAATGTCTAGTGGGAGGTAGACCAGATACAAGTTTCAGTTTCGTGTTTTCCCTAAAAACCCACATTTCTGCTGCCTCAGCTCAGGACTTCGTCACCTCTCACCTGGGTTATTGTGGTGGCCCCGGGCCCGACATTCCACCTTCCCCTGACCACATCCTACCCATCCTGCTCAGAGTTTGCGAGGTGAAAAGTCCAGAGACTCAAGCCAGCTTTGAGAAGGGACGTTTCGGCAGGGATGCCAACAGCTCTTGGGCTGGCAATGACCTTGGACTGTGTCCAGGCCTAAGGAGACTCCAACCCACTCCCCTCCTTCTGGCCCCCAAATCTTGAATCTAGGGAAATGTAATAAAATAGTGGGTTTGGTCTCTATACATGTTTAATACTAAGGGAAGAATCTCTAGGTCCCAGGAATGAGAGGCTCAGATTCAGAGTAGTCAGTAAGAGATGAACCAGGAGTGTCCACCCAGAAGCTTCCAAGGCTTCCTCCCATGCAAGACAGGCATGGGGTCGGGAGAACCTGCCCATGAGGGAAGTGGAACCTGCCTGCATGAAGCTCCTGCCTCAGTTCTTAAAGGGCTGAGAAAAGGGGGACAGAGTCCTGCCCCTGGGCATGGAAGAGCCACCAGAGGCTGGCCACCCTCCCAGTGGACACAGAGCCCAGGATCTGCCTGGGGTGCTCAGAGCCCCAACTCTGACTCCAAGGGATGCATCCCCAGGCAGGGCTGGAGTGAGCACAGTGCTTTACTGTAGGGTCACACCTGACTCCCAGATCACCTGTGTGTCCCTCAAACATAGCACCTGCCGAGCTGCACCCTCAGGGTGACAACATGAGGCCCGTGACTGCCTGGGTGACCGGGCGCCTCCTCTCTGGGCCAGAGCTTCTCCAGGGCAGACTGCAGCTCACCCATCCTGTGTGCCCAGGGCCCAGCTCACCCCTACAGCATGGGCGAGACTCAGTGCTACCTGCCATTGACCTGTGAGTCCAGCCTTCTGCCCGGTTTGTCACCACGAGTGAGTCCACAGGGGTTCTGGACACCAAGTTCCAGCCTCCCTGATGGACAGATGGGGAATCTGATGCATGGTTGGGGAGGGAGTCTAACCAGGTCCCGGGCCTGGAGGGGGATGGAAGCCTCCCCCAGCATCCAGCAGGTAGGAGGAGTTTGTCCACATCAGTGCTGCATCCAAAGGGCAAAGCTGGAGGAGACCCCACCCCTGTCCCAGGCACCTGTGCACCAGAGTGGGGGAGCGGACATCCCTGTATCTCATCAGCTCGGAGGAATGAGCACCCCCAGATCCACCGCTAAAGGCTCCCTGTGTTCTTTACTGCATCTCCCTCAGTGCAACCTGGGCCCCCAGGAAAGGTCTGGCCCCCTGGCTTTGGAGTTTGTGTCTGAGGCTCTCCTGACCCCAGTGGCACGGGCAGGGAAAGAACAGGGTCCCCTGGGCCCATTCAGATGCCCAGCCATGACCCTGACCTGCCCGAGCCCATCCACCATGCTGGGCCGGACTCACAGGAAGCCCCTGGTGTCTCTCAGGCAGGAGCCTGCAAAATTCCTCCCAGGACTGATAAACCCCTGTTTGGTTTGGATCAGAGGAAAATGAGGTGCTCGGGATAATAGGGACAGACAGGGAGGCAATGGGACTCCAAAATGGGAGCAAAGGAGGATTATTGCTGGGAACCTGTTGGGGGACAGCCCTGGGACCAGGAACTCGGGGGTGGGGACATGGGCTCAGCCAGCCTCCCTCCCCCCAGGCCTGGGTTGGCGTCAGTGCTGTACTGGGGCTGCAGGAGGACCACCAGGGCAAGGCAAGAAATCAGACCCCCTTAGGGCTTGGAGGACCCCAGGGTGGCTGCTCCCAGGGACAGATGCCCCTTCTCCACCTGAGTGGCAACAAAAGAGTCCCCAAAGGGAAGAAGGAAGCAGGTGGTGGCTGTGCTGCAGAAGTCCCACCCTCCCTCACAGTAGGGCATTGGGAGCATCTGTTTTGGGGATGTCAGGTATGCTGGAGACCTAAGAGACATGGGGTCAGTCCCTGGGTTGGGAAGATCCCCTGGAGGAGGACATAGCAACCCACTCCAGTACTCTTGCCTGGAAAATCCCACGGACAGAGGAGCCTGTCAGGCTACAGTCCATAGAGTTCCAAAGAGTCAGACACGACGGAAGTGACGTAGCACGCACACACGTGGTAGAGAGCCCTTTGTCCCCAGCGATGCATGTTGAACCGACTCAGAAGACTTTGTTTTGTTGACTGAGGGTTGAAGTTGAGACAGAAAGCAGAGGATGTTGGGGAGGGGGGCAGGTTTCAGGGCCAGGCCAGGGCCCAGTAAGAGGAGAAACAGCTGGTGGGGAGAGAAGCTTTGGGATCAAAGAGATGTCTGTGGGGAGTTTCAGCTACTCCAAGCGGTGGACTGTGACTTTTCCTTTGCCCCTCTCCAAGAAACTTTCCTGAAAGTTCAGGGAAATATGCATTTCTTCCTCAGGCTCTGCGGGATGGTGGCTTTGGACCCTGGTTGGTGTGGGGTGAGAGCCGACTTTCCTGTGGCCTGCCCCAGCTGGGTTCTGCTCTTAAACAAATCGTTTCGATGGAACTTCCCATGCCAGGCCTTCGACAGAAGTGCCAACTTGGCCAGAATAAAGGAAAGTGGTTTCTTCCCTTATCTCCACTCCCAGAACTCTGCCACTGTAGTTAAAACGCGATGATTTATTAACAATTTAATGCAGTATGGTACTTCTTGAGAAATTTTGTACTTTGTTTCTCATGGTGGCAAACCTATTAGGGAAGAATAGAACTAAAAACAAAAATTAGAAGTTGCTAGGCACGACCTAGGAAAATAAAAACCAAAATAGGCTCTTTTAAATCCCCAAATTCTAGGCTCACTAAGGATACTTAATCCAGATTATCCCAGAGTGGATGCAGGTAAAGTCTGGGAAGCTCAGGGCAAGAGGAGAGTAGCTCCATGTGGGGCAGGTCAGGGCAGAGGGCTCACACTGATTTCTGTGCCATTGTCTTAGACAGCAAGGCCCTGCACAGTTGGGCCTTGGACAGCAGGTTCCTGGGACACCAGCCAGAAGGCCGGGCCAGGACCAGGCTTTGGACGCATTCCCACCTTGACCCGTGGAACGGACCTCTCCCAAGTCCAAGTGCCATGCAGACTAGGAAACATCTCACAAACTCTTTGTTCTCTCGTGTGTATGTGTGTGTGTTAGTCACTCAGTCATGTCCGACTCTCTGTGGCTGCATGGACTGTAGCCTGCCAAGCTCCTCTGTCCACGTGATTTTTCAGGCAAGAATACTGGAGTAGGTTGCTATTTCCTTCTCCAGGGGATCTTCCCAGCCCAGAGATTGAACCCGGGTCTCCCACATTGCAGGCAGACACTTTACCATCTGAGTCTTATTGTTGATTTATTTCCTACCCCATCTTTTAAGACCCTGTTAAAACTCTGCCCCTTTCATGAAGCTCATGACATTTTCTCTTCTAAAAATTCTGAAAAAAATTTCAAGTTATTTTGAATTTCATAAAATTACAGCCCAGTTTTCCAATTCTCCCACACTTATATCACTGTGTAGATATGTATTGTTTTGCTCACGACTTTTTTCTGGAGTATGTGTGTATATAGCCCCTCTAACTAGAGTAAGATCGTGATAAGTGAGTCATTCTGCTGATTGGATGGACTTGGGTCACCCACTGGTGCTGTAGGAGGCCTGTTTTGGTCTGTGTATAATTGGGATAGGGCTTCCCAGGTGACTCAGTTGCAAAGAATCCACCTGCAAAGCAAGAGATGCAGGCTTGATCTCTGAGTCAGGAAGATCTCCTGGAGAAGGGAATGGCAACCCAGTATTCTTGCCTGGAAAATTCCATGGACAGAGGAGCCTGGCAGGCAATAGTCCATGGGGTTGCAGAGTCTGACACAACTTAACTAAACCACCACCACCACCACCACCATAATTGGGATGAATTTTTCACTGATAACCCAGACATAACCCTGGGTCACAGGAAATTATTCTTCTGAAAGAGTCACTCTCAACAAAACCACGGCTTGTCTCTGGAATTCTGTGGATAATTCTGCCCACAAGTATCAAGGAGGATGTTGAACAAAAAGTCCGGAGAGGGATGAGTGCTCAGAAGTCCCTGGTCTCAGAAAGAGAGCTGTGTACACCACCCTCTGCCTGGAAAGAAGCTTCAAGACCACAGGATGGAGGTGGCTAGGAAGGACACGGCTTTGTTACAGAATCTCAGGATGCTAAGCTGGGGGACAGACCCCTTAGAGTTTGAGGGAGGTCGTCCTGGTGACAAATAGAAGAAATATTGTTTACAATAGGTTATAAACATATGGGGCAAATTATACTGAGGATGTCAGGAGAACTTGTAAATAGAGTCAGAATGGATTTAAACGCATTCGTGCATAATAGACCTTATTAGCAGATCTTGAGGACAGATTCTGTTGGGCCCATTACTTCTTTCAGACCAATGAAAAAGAATAGGAAAATGGCGAGATTAGAACTATAACATTCAAGCAACACACGTTGCCCCTCACCTGGGTCAGAGACAAGCTTGGGTGTGGGGGATCACTGACCTGACATTCCATGACATTTATTAGATCCTTATCTTTTAATATCTCTGAGTCAAAAGCCTTGGGGTGTGTCTACACTGAATGGGATTAAGTGAATTTAGGAGGCAGTGGAAGTATTGGTCAGAAAATGGTTGATGTTTCTGGGAGAAAAGTGGCTTTATCAATACTAAATAATTTGTGAATGCAGACGACCTCTCCCATTCAGACAACCCAGTTAAGTCAATTCTGGCATCTATTCAACCTTAAATTAGTACATATGGCCCTGACTTGTGCCCATTAGACATGTATTAGGACCAGCCACTGTCAGCTGATCTTGCCCCAGAGACAGGAGGAGGGCTGTGATTTAAACCCCCTCAAGTAGAAATGCTTCCCAAGTGACTCAGTGGTAGAGAATCCTGCCATGCAGGAGACACAGGAGATCTGGGTTCAATCCCTGGGTCAGGAAGATGCCCTGGAGGAGGGCATGGCAACCCACTCCAGTGTTCTTGCCTAGAGAATCCCATGGACAGAGGAGCCTGGCAGAATACGGTCCATGGGGTCACACAGAGTCGGACATGACTGAGCGCTAAAGCACACAGCAAGCAGAAATGCAAGCGAGCAACTCTGTCCTCAGCCACAAAGAGCAGCGTTCCCTCGACTGGAGACAGAGGAGCGTCCTTTCAACGGTCTGGAGTGGTTCAGACACTTAGTGGTTTGGACAAGAGGTCCCAGGAGGGATGATGACCCAGGAGGACACACAGCAAGGGGTGCAGAGGTGAAGGCCAGGCCTGCCCCCGGTACTCCCATCTGGTCTGGCACTAAACCGTGTTCACACTTTGACGATTAGCTCGTTTGAATGTGGGGTTAAGGGCAGTGGGCCTTGATATCTGGGATGAAAGCTATTTTATTCCAGGATTTTATTCAAAATGCTAACATTAAAAGAAAGCATCTGCATTTACAGTTTGAAGGATGTTTGGGCATCTAGCATTTGGAGTGCCGTGTTCAGGGACATGTGAGGAAGCAGATGACTGAGGACTGAGATGAAGAGTGGCAGTACCCACCTTGAGAAATCAAAAGACGTACCCTCCCTTCCCCCACAGAGAAGGCTTCCCTGGGGGAGGGGACACCTGCCCGCGTGTCCCGCTCTCAGTTGTTAGTGGCTTCTATCTCCGTGGCCAGCAGACTTCTGACCATCCCAGTCTTCCTCCTTTATTTTGCTCAAGGAGGTTGGAGAAACATAGTACAGGGTCAGCATTCCATTTTTCTGATATTTTTAAAACCTGGTACTTGTGACCTTTGTGCAATTACAGACCCCTCCAGCCACCTCTGCTGGAGAATCTGTTGCCAACCCGATGAACTTTCAATCTCGTTTGAGCTTGACCCGCATCATGAACCACACTTCATGTCACCACCCAGGATACACACAGACACTCATACACATAACTGAAATGCAAGTTCCCTGAAATAAAACTCAGCTGGACCACCTGAGCCACGTGGATATTCTCTATTCTAGGGACTTATTTTGGTAAATGCTGGTCACCATGCTCTCAGAGCTTCCTGACCCACAAGTGGTTTGTGACCTACAAGGGAGAACCTGGGTAAGCGTGAGTCCCAGAATAGGACGCACTGAGCCTTTGGACCAAGTTCAAGGGCACCACCCCTGTGCTTGCTCCTGGGGTGCTGGGGACCCGCAGGGTCTTGAAGTGTGTCATAGGCATTGGCCAGCCTCCAGCGGAGGTTTCTGGACCCTGGTTTCTCTGGCAGGACTGCTGAAGATAGAGGCTTCTTTCCGGGCAGAGGATGGACGGACATGGCCCGCCAAGAGCCAGCGAAGGTTCTGCATTACCAACCCACTCAGGCGCTGTCCTCGCTCTGTAGGGGAGGACTGTTGACGATCCGGTTTGGAATTCTGTTCCTCTAATTACTCCAGTTGACTGAGGCACCCGCGTCTTTTCATTTTCCTCCTGAAACGACTGGTTCTGAAAGCTGAGGTTTTCACATGGGAAAGATAATGAGAACCTTCATGACTCTGGGATAAGATGCAGGAAAGGCACTGGTGGGACCACTCCCTGGAGACCAGGAGAGGCGAGCCCCGGAGGATGTGGGACTTTCTGAAACAGCCCGGGCCACCGCGAGGCACATTTATTCGGATTCTATTTTTCTCGTCTTTTCTGAGAAGTGCCATTTGCCTCTGAGTCTCAGAATCGTGGAGATAGGGAGAAAGGCTGTGAGGGGAGCAGTGACTTCTGGTGCCATGAAGTCACTGCCCGGAATGAAAAGTTTGCCTTCAAATAAGTAGCACTGGGGGAGAGAGGCCAGGAAGAGCAAGCCGTGATTTTCCTAGATGTCACCAAAAGAAAACCAGACAAGTGTTAGCTTTGGGCCTTGTGGGAACCCAGACAACCAGGTGAGACATTTAAAATCCACGCTGTGTAGCTATTTTGAATTTGTGATCCTGGACGGCCAGCTTGTATGATGTTTTCCCCTGAAACCTCATTGAGAACAAAGTCTTATCTCCACGCTTGTGCAGACACGTTGGAAATTGTCTTCGATAGGATCTTCTGGGGGACTTTCATGGAGGAAAGTAAACTGTGCTCCATTACTTCAAAAATGCTGATTTTAAAACTTCTCTCTCCCTTTTTTTTTCTTGGTATGATGCCCAGATACAACTTTCCATATTCCCTGTTTTTTAAAGAAATTTCTGAATTCACAGTGCTGCCAATTGAAACCTGTGGTCTTCATTCATGGGTGTTTTGGGTTGAAAGGAAACTAGCTGGCAAAGAAGACCAGGGTCTCGGCTCTGGGCGAGAGGATGGCCACTGAGCAGCAGGAGTCCCGCTCACTTGCTAAGCCCCCAATTTATCGGACTCCCCCGAGTTTCATCCTGAGGGAGGGAACCACTCCTTCTGGGCGAGAACAAGAAGAGCAGGAGTTATGTCTGTGACCCTGAAGACAGTCAGAGAGTCCTGTCCATTTTCACACTCTTAATACCACCTTTCCAACCCATAAGGATGGTCAGAAACAAAACGCTGGCATTATTAATACATTAGAAAAAGAACAGAAAATGATCAGTTGTCTGCAAACTTAGTTCTCCTTCCCTCTCTCCAAGTCCACTGACAAATGCACTGTTTCTCCTTGACTTGCCCACGCACCCGGGGAGGGTGTTTCCAGGCCAGCAGGTCAGGACTGGCCCTGCCATCAAAGGGCGCTCTGTCCGGTGGCTGCAGCTGAACCAAGTCAGGTCCGTGCGGTCAGGAAGTGGCCTCTGCAAACTCCATCCGCTCTCTCTTCAGGCACCTCTGTGGCTGACTGAGGGCATCCTTGCAGGCCCCTAGTGTCACCTCTAACCCTGAGGGCAGCCGCCTCCCACCCTGAAGGCACACACCCCCCAGCCCATCCCCATGACCCCTTGAGAACCTCCCACACTCAAGCCAGTCAATCCTCCAGCTTGAAAGAGAAAGAAGTGAGTCGCGCTCTCTCTCTGGGGTGTCAGCAGAGTGGCGGGAACTCTGCACCATTGACAGCCCTCACGCCACGTGATCCCCTGTAGCCTGCATGGTTTTTGAAAGACAGATCAGAGGTGCAGCCAAGACTTCATCCTTCTGCCAAATTCCTCAGCTATAGTTGTCAGTGAGAGGAGACGGTTTTGAAACTGGTGCAGAAGAGTTTCACCATCGTATTTCTACATTATATCAAAATATCTGTTTACATTTATTAATATGTACACACTCTCAGTATAGATTATTTGCAGTTGGAACATGCTTTAGTCTCCGAAAAGCCAGAGCAGTTCTACCCTAGGAAAGCAGGACACATTCTTAGGGGGCAAAAGCATGCTCGTGAACTTGAGCCTGCCTTGACCTTGTTGTTGTAGGGCCGCAAGTCTGCAGACACTGGTCAGGGGCGCGGAGCTGCCCGCCTCCAAGGCCAGGGCTTCAGTATGCTTTGTGGGGCTTGTCGTGACCTGTCGCATGACAGAGAGTCTGTTTGCAGCTTTGCTCCCAACAGGAAGCACTGCTCGCTGCAAACAAGACCTAGAATGTCCCATGTGGCTAAGGAAAAGCAGAAGTCAGAAACTGACCTTGGAAGCCACAGGGACACAATGGGAAAAAGATTGGCACACAACCTAGAGGACTTCAGTGTGGGGCAACAAGCGGAAGCGATGTCCCCAGGGTTCTGTCTCCATGGTCTGGGCGGACCCAGGCTCTGCACCTGTTAAAATCTGCCCAGGTGATTCCTGTGTTTAGAGAAACTGGTTTAGAGAAAGTGGATGTTGCTCAGTCGTGTCCAACCTTTTTCGACCCCATGAACTGTAACCCTCCAGGCTTCTCTGTCCATGGAATTCTCTAGGCAAGAATACTGGAGTGGGTTCCCATTCCCTTCTCCAGG
Organism: Neotragus pygmaeus; assembly: GCA_006410875.1. Taxonomy (NCBI): domain Eukaryota; kingdom Metazoa; phylum Chordata; class Mammalia; order Artiodactyla; family Bovidae; genus Neotragus; species Neotragus pygmaeus. Next base: position 1,944,924 of record SJYV01034224.1, on the reverse strand, counting down.
GGATCTTCCCCATCCAGGGATCGAATCCAGGTCTCCTGCATTGCAGGCAGATTCCTTACCATCTTAACTACCAGGGGTTTAGAGAAAAGTGGTGAATAAAACAGATTTCCTGCCCTGGAGAGGCTCAGTCACTCTTAACAAACCCTTTTGCTGCCTTCAAAAGGCCCTGAGCTCCTCATTGTTATTACAAGAAAAACAAAACCCAGACTGTCCCGAATTGCCATTTCTCACCAGTTTGGCAAATATCCTAAGATATGGGAAAAAGTAGGATGCTCATATACTGAAGGTGAAAGTGTAAGGATGACACAACCCCATGCTGGGCAGTTTGGAAATACCTGGCAAAATTTCCAGTGCACACACTCTTTGACCCAGCAGTTCTGCCTCTGGGAATCTACACTTCAGAACAAGTTGCACACATACAAAATGGCATGCTTACAAAGCTAGTCGTTGCAGCACTCTTTGCAGTGATCCAAAGACACTGAAACACCCCCAGTATCCATCCACATGAGGCGAGGTAAATGAATTATGATGCTCTACACACTGAAATACTATGTGGCCATGAAAAACGATGGGGACATGGTCTAAAGAGAGGTGTGGGAAGAAGCCAGAGACTGAGAAGGAGACAGGGAGGTGTGGCGGGGGAAGGCAAGTGGGTGCAGGGGGTCAGACTTCCAGTTATAATGTAGTGAGTCCTGAGGCTGTAATGTACAGCACGGGGACTGTAGTTATAATACTGTGCTGCACACTTAAAAGTTACATGAGAGTAGATTTTAAAAGTTCACATTGTAAGAAAAAAATATATAACTATGTGAGGTGATGTTAACTAGACACTTTGGTGATCATTTCACAACAGATACAGATTTCAAATTATGCTGCACACCTAAACTGATCTAATGTTATATGTCAAGTCTATTTCACTACAAAAATTAAAATAAATTTTGAAAAAGCAAAGAAGCAGATGACAGAATAAGAACTGGGGAGAGGGCAGGAATGTATTTATTAGTATTCACATAAAGAAATACTGGAATAATAGACAAGAAGCAAATAGAAAAAAAAGGAAGTAATAGAGAATAGAGTGGGAGGAAAAAAGGGTGGGAGGAGAGAAGTGGGGGAGTCAGACCCTCAGGCTGTGATTTTTTTACACTTTATTATAGTTTTTATTGGAGAAGGAAATGGCCACCCACTCCAGTATTCTTGCTTGGAGAATCCCATGGACAGAGGAGCCTGGCAGGCTGCAGTCTATGGGATCGCAAGAGTCGGACACGACTGAGCGACTAAGAACATGCACACACCTAGTTTTTATACTTCTGAATCACGTACCTATAGTGATCCTTTCATAAGAATTTAATTCAAAGAAAGTCCTGAGTTACACATACACACACACACACACACACACACACACACACACACACACACGGTGATCAAATGCAGGTATCAGAACTGGTGAATCTTACTTGACAAGTACAGCCCAGAAAATACAACTAGTGTCTCTTTCACTTTTAACAAAGATTTATTTTCTTTTGGGGTTGGTGCACTCTAAGTCAAGATTTTTTAAAAAGAAATAGAATTATTAGGAGTCCTAAGAAGCTTAGGTGTTGAAGAAATTTAGAAATAAATGACCCTGTCCTTCAAGGCACTCAAGTTCAGAAGACTTGGTCCCGGAGTCAGGGCCCACAGTCAGAGGCAGAGGCAGATCCAGGCCCTCGGCCAGCATTCTGTGTCCCTCAGGTCCCCTGGCAAGGTGGCTGTGTCCTCTGAGACCACCAGGAAGTGCTGTCAGCTCTGGCCTGGGGCCCCTGGAGGGGGAACAAGGCAAGGAACTAACATGACTTCAGCCTGGAGAGGTAAAAAGGTGAAATTCAACCTAAGTGAACCTTATGTCATGTCTAAGAAGCTGGAAAAGGAGCAGCTGGTCTCTGTCCTTAGTGAAGAGCAAACTAGAATCGAGGTCCCCGCACGAGGCAGGAGGTGAAAGGAGGAGACTGCACATCTGGATGCAGAGAAAGATGCTGTCATGGGAGGTGGTGGTGATGCCTCGTGCGGGTCTTTAGAGAGGTGTCTTTCTCTTCTGCAGCTCTTCCCAGTACGTGTCCCTTGACGCATCCACACAATTTAAGAGAAGTTCAGCTAAGACATGGCTGTGCCCGTGTGCCCCATGTGCTGGCTGCCGAGACCGGGTCCTCCTTCAGTCCATGGTGCCGGGGGTGTGAGCCCGAAGCAGCTCCCAGTGGTCTCTGACAAGGCCGGGGTCAGAGGTTGGGATACAGTGGGCTGCGTGTGGGTCCAGGCGCCCTGGTCCCACTCCCAGCCCTGCCCATGAACCTGTTTCCTGTGAACTCAACAGGTGACCAGAGCCCTCTGCACGCCTGGACACCGTGGAAATCTGCTACCCTGGCATGTCACCCAGCACCCTGTAAACTTTCCAGAAGTGTATTTGTACCAGTTTCCCTGTTGGCCCACAGCTAGACTGTCCTCGTGTCTCCTGAGGCCTGGAGGTTGAATGAGCTGAGTTCTGACCAGTGGGAAGGGGGTGGGGTGGATGTGTGACAGTGGGCCTGGCCCTTTAAGACTTCCTGCCCCTCTTCTGGGTGGACGAGATGCAGATGAGCCAGGCGGTGAGGATGACAGCACCACACAAGGAAAAGAACTACAGTTTGAACCACTGCTTGGAGAAGAGCTGGTCACTGGTCAGGATCACCTGTTTGGGACTTTTGCACAAGAGATGAGCAGACTTCAATCCACTGGCCGTGGGCATCTCAGCAATGCAGGTCATGGTGGCTGGGGTCAGCATAACTGCTCAGAGGGTTATAAGGACAGGAACGTGCAGCCATCAGCTTCTTCTGTTTGGCACAAACTGGTGTTTCTTCCCAGAGTGAACACCGAAACCACTGGCCGTTTTTCACACGGCATCAGCCTTGCTGAAGGAGCGTGAGTTACCCTGAGCAGCACAGAAAAAGTTCTATTGGAAGTAAATATTTGCTGAGTGAATGAATGACCTTCATGCCAACTCTGCAGATGTGAAAGGCCATGATTCATTATTTTATGAATAATCTACCTTGTTTGCTACCTGTTTCACTTGTATTAAACACTAAATTGAATAAGATAGCATTTCTTTCTCTGTGCACCATTCCTTATAAAAATCTTTTGGCATAGGATATTATTTAATTAACATGAAACAATATACATCAGCGTTGACAAAGAAGTTGGTGTATTAAGCCCGTTCACTAGCTGCCAAATTCCCCATCATTGGAGCATCCTCATCTCTCAGACAAGGACAGAAGATGGGAGAACAATCCCCCTTTGGTTCCTTCTCCATAATCACGTGGCAGCCCCGCAGGAAACCCACAATGATCATCACGTTGATGACCAAGCAGCTTTTACGTCATGGGCCTTTTTCAGCTTCAAGTCAGCTTATGTCCTAATGTTGTACATGTGAGTCATACGCTGAGCCCTCCTGCTGGGTTTGGGAGCCTTTGTCCTGATCCTTTGAAGTACAGCTCATTCATGAACATGTCATGCTGTACTTCCTGTCACTAAAGGGATCACTTCTAACTTCCTGTAGAGCTCACTTTTTTATGGCCAGAAAGTCAAAGACATTCTGCAAAACCCTCTCCTGATGAGTAAGTAAGTAATTGGATGGATGGATGGATGGGTAGATGGGTAAATGGATGAGTGGATGAATGGATAGAAAGATGGGTGGTAGATGGGTGGATGGATGGATGGAAAGATGGGTGGTAGAGGGTAAACGGGTGGATGGATGGAAAAATGGATGAGTAGATGGATGGATGGATAGATGGGAGGTTAGGTGGATGCTGGTCTTCAGTAGCCTCTACCTCTATACACCAGAACCCTAGAAACCTCAGAATCTTTGTGGGCCTCTAGAGGCTATGCCTCAGGAGTTTAGAGTTAAGACCAGTTGTCTCTCCAAATGGTCAACTGTGCTCCCCAACCAACATGACAAGGAGCCCCATTGAGAAATGTATGTTACTGAGCACAAGCTAAACCATGCACACCACTTTCTCATAAATATGGAACTATCAGGGGAAAAGATCAAATAATGAATGATCTCATGCAACATTGATCTTTTTCATTTAGAAATTTTGAAAAGTCTAACTTGAAATTGAGTTTGGTTAGGTTTCATCTGCATCTTCAGTCTGAGATAATATTTTTGTGGAAGGTACAATTTTTTTTTTCATTTTTCCCTCCCCTCTGGCATGATCTTGGACACTTTGCCTGACTTTTTCAGGTTATAGGCATCGCCTGCTTGGCACCATTTAAGACTGGTCTGTGGTTGGTTGACAGCATGCCTGCGTGGGCTTTCTCAAAAGCAGCAGCATTTGGAGTCAGAGTGACAGCTCTGCTCATTCAAGCAGGAAGCCCAGCCAACTGGCAATGACCCCCCTGACAATAAAATATTAATACGAAGAAACAGTCTTTTTATCATCTAAGGTATTTGTAGCAGATTCTCTGAGGCACTTTCTTCCCTGCCTCATTCATTCATACTGTGTGGAATACACTGAATTCCATCTGCTTATAGCCCTGGAGGGAGAAGTCATGCTGGCTTTCATCCAGTGAGTCTTGGCAGCTCCCACTGTACGTCGCTATTTGATGAAGGATTTGGCATGTGGACCGAGGTAAGCCTTTCTGTGGCGTTATCCAGAATGAGCTTCCTAGTAGAAGGCGCTCCCCTCAAAGGTTCTTCACAAAGACACTGCCACAGTGCTCACTGTGGGCAGAAGTTGCATGTGTAACCTGCTCACTTTATCTCGTGGACATGGCAGCGTTACACTAAGCCCTCAGTGTCTCACAGGCAGGGTCGGACCTCCTGGATGAGGGGGTGGACATCCACAGAAATTCTGCAGGAGCCAGAGAGTGGCTTGGCAGCAGCTGCTATCGGCAGCAGTAGACAGTGGGAGAACCTACAGGAAGCAGCAGAAATTCCGTATCTGCTGGGCGCTCCCTACTTCCCCAGCCTGCCCAGACTTTAGATCGGCCATCATGATGGGAGGAGAGGAAAAGTGACTTGACCAGCTGCTGGCCACGGTGAGGCTGCAAGGAAGGCTGGGGAGCCTTTGGGGAAGCAGAGAGCTGTTGAGTGATATGCAAGGTCACAGGATTCTGCCTAAGAGGCTGCAGTGAGCTTTCAGGACTCTGCTGGCTCCAGAGCCCTTCAGGCAGCCGCGCAAAATCTAGCTCATGGCCATGGAGCCCTGAGTGCTGGGGAGGACACCAGCTTCCCTGAGCAAGACCCTTAAAGAGGCGGTGCCAGAAGACAGACCCCCAAGTCTGGCCTGAAACACCAAGGGACTGGCTCCACTTCCTGCCCCACCCACCTTCACTGCCAATGCCCGAGTGCTTCCTCTGTTCATTAAGATGAGTGCATCATCAGAGACTGTCTTTACCGTCAGGGATGACCTTCCCTTCTGCAAACAAAGGCTCATGGGAGAGCATCTCAGTCCAAGGGGATGCAAGCAGAAGAAGCACACTGCCCAGAAAATTGGAACTTTCTGGTGGGGTTTGCCCAAATCTAATAACACTTTCCAGGCTTCCCTGGAGGCTCTGTGGTAAAGAATCTGCCTTCAATGCAGGAGACAATGAAAGAGACGAAGGTTCAGTGCTTGGGTGGGAAAGATCCCCTGGAGGAGGGCATGGCTATCCACTCCAGTATTCTTGCCTGGAGAATCCCATGAACAGAGGAGGCTGATGGGCTACAGTCTATAGGGTCACAAAGAATCAGACATAATTGAGGCAACTTAGCATGCATGTACCCAATAACACTTTGCATTCCTTGGGCAGGTGAGATCAGAAATCCCCTCAACTACCAAGGGAAGGAGGCCCTCAGCCTTGACCCTGGCTCCCCTCCCCACCCCCAGCTGTCCTGTGGTTAGTCTAAAGCAGACCACTGGTCCCCATATGATCCTAGTTCCTGGCTGGAGTGTCAGCCACTGGCCTTGCCTTTGGACTCCACAGGAGCGGAAGAGAGAAAACAAACACTGCCTTTAAAATGTTCTGGTGGATTTTTATAAATGTTTTAATTCATTTTTCCCTCTCTTAGCACCATCTCCCTTCAGTTCAGTTCAGTCACTCAGTCATGTCTGATTCTTTGTAACCCCAGAGACTGCAACATGCCAGGCTTCCCTGTCTATCACTAACTCCCAGAGCTTACTCAAACTCATGTTCATCAAGTCAGTGATGCCATCCAACTATCTCATCCCTTGATGATCCCCTTCTCCTGCCTTCAATCTTTCCCAACATCAGGGTCTTTTCCAATGAGTCAGTTCTTCACATCAGGTGGCCAAAGTATTGGAGTTTCAGCTTCAGCATCAGTCTTTCCAATGAATATTCAGGACTGATTTCCTTTNCTCTGATGCTGGGAGGGATTGGGGGCAGGAGGAGAAGGGGACGACAGAGGATGAGATGGCTGGATGGCATCACTGACTCGATGGACGTGAGTCTGAGTGAACTGCGGGAAATAGTGATGGACAGGGAGGCCTGGCGTGCTGCGATTCATGGGATCTCAGAGTCGGACACAACTGAGTGACTGAACTGAACTGAACTGAAGGGGCCTAGAAGCAGGATGGACAGGGCTTCACCCCCAACCCCAGAATTTCTGGACGGACGAGAAGCAGGAAGGCTGAGAACCAGCCACAGGACCTGGGTTTGGCCTGATTCTGAAGACCAGTTTCTGTAAGGAGTGAAAGTGAAAGTTGCTCAATCATGTCCAACTTATTGTAACCTCATGGACGATATGGTCCATGGAATTCTCCAGGCCAGAATACTGGAGTGGGTAGCCTTTCCCTTCTCGAGAGGATCTTCCCAACTCACGAAACGAACCCAGCTCTACCTCATTGCAGGTAGATTCCTTACCAGCTGAACCACAAGGGAAACCGAAGAATACTGGAGTGGGTAGCCTATCCTTCTCCACGGGATCTTCCTGACCCAGGAATCAAACTGGGGTCTCTTGTAACTGCAGGCAGATTCTTTACCAGCTGAGCTATGTGCATTGAGATGTGCTTAAATCTAGTCTAACCCCATCCCTGGTGCCAACCACACCCAGCAAACAGAAAGGAGAAAACCACAACCTTGTTGAGTAGTCTGCCCACAGACCAGCCGTGATCAGAGCTCTGGGTGCCATGTCGAAAGCCAAGATGGCCATTCCGTGTTGAGAAAAACACTGCCTTGGTCAAATTTAAACTGTTTACAGATTCAAGTTCACCTACGACAGGGCCATGGCCATGAGCAGACGCTAGGATAAGGCACTTCACACGAGTCTCATGTGCCCCTTCAGGCAGCTGGTGGGGAAATGGGTGTGGTGGTCTCCCACCTTCAACCCCTCCTCTGAAGCCCAGCTGACTCCTTGGGCACATGTGTGTGTGCCCCAGGATCTGGGAGCCCTGCTTTCTGACTCCACCTCTGGCTTTTCCAAAATCATTTCTCAATAAAATATCAGGGAAATTCCAGTCTCCTCCAGATGCGGTGAGTGTTTCTTCATCCATTCTCGCCACATGGTTCTCCTTGAAGGAAGGGTTCAGCCTTGATTCCTGGCTTGGGTGGTATCTGATTCAGTCCTGGTTGACCTGCGGAGGGAGGCTGGACTACAGCCTCCTTGAGAGAAAACACGGACTCCCTTTTTGAGAGAAGCAGACCCTTAAGCATCTCTGATGGATGAAGCCAAGGGAAGTGACAATAACCCCTGGACTGGGTAGGATTGCACGTAAAGTACGTGACATTCCTGGCTCACAGGAAACAACCAAGAAAAGGTGACTTTTGTCATCCTCTGCCTTTAAATATTAGAGGCAGCAGTATGTTATGGTTACTCAACTTTGGGGGTTAATTTTGTTTTACCAGAATTTTCTAGCTGTTTCCCTCGACCATGTGGAAGACGTGTCTAAAACATGTGCAAGCATTTATTTTCCTCCCACAGACCTGAACTAGCTGCATTTTCTGCGATGATGAAGCATCTTGCTGAGCCCTGGGCAGCAATTAGGGGCAGAAGCCTCAGCCGTGCAGCCTCAGTGGTGGGCACCGCTGTCGGTGTTTGTGTTCAGTCAGCCTCTGGTCTTAGAGCCCTTCACCGGGGTCTACCGTCCACGTATCACAGCAGATTGGGAAGCCTGTTGGGGTTGGTGGTGCTTCTAGTGGAAGGTCAGCTTCTAGAGAATCTGAGTTTTGCTTGCTCTTTGTTTGGGATGCTCGTTTGTCTTCCCCGGGCGAGGAAAGTCAGGCCAATGGCAGGCACCCAGCTGAACCCAAGGCCGGGCTGGCCCTTTGTCATCAGGCCCATGTAATGTCAGAACTCCCTACATTTATCTGCCTCCCCAGATTCATTTACAACGCTGAGTGCTTTCTAAGGAAAGGGGAAGAGAGAGGAGATGGGAGGTCAGAAGCGAGCCCAGGTTTTTCTTATTAAGTCCTTAGGCAGGTTCAGGGGGATCACTCACAGATTCTAGGCATGGAGAGTTGCATTTACTTTGGCCCCGTGAGGTTCTGCGGGAGGAGACGTGGTCTGAAGCGGGATGAGTACAAGCCGTGCACCCTATACCCTGCGAAGCTTGGCAACAGCTCCCTCGGGTGCTGCAAACACCACCGGACTTCACCAGCTGACGGCAGTCTGATGAGTTCAGTGTAAGTGACTCAGAGACAGACGGACTGCATTTCCCTGAGAAAACAGATCACTTTAAAAATGAAGGGGCAAAGTGCTTGGGAAAATGCACTATGGACTCTGTCAAGGCCAAGAAGGATACAGACTGCTTTGGATCCTCTCTAAACACCAGATGTGAGCAGGCATCTCAGGGCAAGCATTCTCCAGGGGTGCCCGGGCACCCAATCCTGCTAATGTCCCGGCCTGGGAACTTGACCAAGAAGACAGGCATCTGGGAGCCTTCAGAGTTCGGGAAAGTGGTTTCTGCCCAAAAGGATACACACACAAGACAGTGAGGCCAACC
>SJYV01034224.1:1898361-1935821 GCA_006410875.1 Neotragus pygmaeus | reverse complement strand
GGGGGGGGGGGGCGGGGGCGGAGGGGAAGGGCTGAAGCTGAAACTCCCAGAAAACCAGTCTCATCTGCCTTGTTTTTTTCACCTTCTGAGTTGAAAGCTATCAAATGGGAGAATCACCTGAGGTCCTTCCATCAGTGCATTTTGTCTTTTATCATGGATTTGTATTTACAGTTCACAGAAATAGATTGGCTTCTATTTTCAGCAAAGATGAGAGAGCATAGTTTGAAGAAGGGACTATTCCACACAAATATGAGTGAAATGCCTTTAAGCCCAGTGGTCCAAAATGCTTTATGGGTAGAACAAACACAGAGATGAAATGTGCAGTTGATCATCTCAGAACTCAGAAGGGAAGGGTGTTCCCTTAATAAATAATAAATCTGAAATGAAAACCCACGTCAGAGAAGAATGGACAGGCTTTTTTTGGACAATTGAAAAGAAGCAACCAAGCCGTGCATAGCCTTGAACACTTGAGCCCCTCAACGAGTAAGGAGAGAAATGGGGGAGAACAGGGTGGCACTCTGGGGGTATTGGGAAGATCAGCTCTTCCTCAGGAAAACTGTGCAGTTCAGAGACAAGTGGGAAATTTCAAGAAAAAAAGCGCCCCCTCCCCACTCTCTGTCTCGATGCAATAACCCTAAAAGTACCGGCAGGACACAAACCACATGTTGCTGTTGATAAATGTTAAGAAGCAACTGAGGGTGAAGGTTTAATTACACTTGGCAGAGCTGCACCCCTCACTCTCCAGACAGGAAATCCCCAACGATTAAGTGCACTCGACCTCGACAGGCCTGACGTGGCCTTTCAGGACAGTGGGGCCAAGCACGCTCCATTCATTTCAGGGTAACAGGAGAGCCTGAACCCAAAGGCTTTGTGATGTGGTTCCTGGACATCAGAGGCCAGGTGAACGCCACTCCCACACCCTCAGGGGCACTAAATAAAAGAATTAAATCTGTTCCAGGCCAAGTCCCCTTGGGCCTCTGCCTGAGAGTGTTTAAGGCAACTTGTTAATGAGATGAACTGAGCCAAGCTTTCTCCCGATGATCAGAGATGGCCTCTGTTCTCTGAGCAGGGCGGAGGGGATGTGAGTCCAGTCCCAGGCAGAGTTGAAGAAATCAGAACATGCCTTCTTTTTAGCACCTGCTTCCTGTAGAGGACACAGTATCTCCTGCACTTCTTTGAAAGTGAAAGTAAAAGTGTTAGCTGCTCAGTTATATCCAACTCGTTGGAGACCCCATAGACTATAGCCTGCCAGGCTCCTCTGTCCATGGAATTCTCTAGACATGTATACTGAAGTAGGTTGCCATTTCCTTCTCCAGGGGGATCTTCCCGACCCAGGGATCAAGCCTGGCCTGGGTCTCCTGCATTGCAGGCAGATTCTTTACCATTTGAGCCACTGGGCAAGCCCACTTAAAGGAATACTTCTTTAAGGCTTGTTAAATATCAAAACACAATTTGTGACTAAAACCCATATGAGTTGTTAGATGCCATCTGGCTCCCCCTCCTCGAGAATCGCTGAAGTAGAATTTTAGCCCTTCTTTGTTAATGGTTTTCACTCCATCTGTTTTCAACGTGTGTCCATCTATCCTAGACCCACTTATTCATCATTAGTATTTACTGAGGACCAACCCACGAAGCTATGTACTAAGTACTAGGGAGACAAAGTGGAATAAACTATGGTCCTTGCCCTGGAGAAGAATAATAGACGGCTGTAACTGCAGCGGTTCTGCAGGGAAGGCGTGTCTGAGGGAGAGTCAGGGGCCCACTTGTCCCACAGGCAGGGGGTGGGCTGTCAGGGAAGATGTCCCCTCTCTCCAACTCCCATCCAAACCCTCTTACCAGCTCTTCATTCAGATGAAGATAAAAATCACAAAGGTTCTCTAAATCGTTGAATCTTAAACATCTTAACTCTTTAGTCCAGTTTCACGATGCAGAAAATTGAGGACAGTGAAGACCACTTGTCCTGGGTCACGGATGCTCATAATAGGGACGAGAGAGCTGGGTGCAAACACCTACCAGCTTGAGTGCTTATCCATCCGCCTGTGGGAGGCAGGAGGGTAGGTGGGGGCACAAAGTGATCAGGCCAAGAGAAAGACCCTCTGGACCCATAAAAGCACAGGGATCATGCCTCACTGTGGAGGAAACAACAGATTTACCTGCAGGGAAGGAGGTCCAAAAAGAACTACAAAGTGAGGGGAATACGCGACACATTTATGCAGCAAAGGTGCAAAAAGGACAATGGTTTCTCTCATCTTCCTGATCCGTGCCACGTTTCCTGGGAGGGAGCCTGGCACTAATTCCTGAGGCTGTCTACACTCAGGTTGGAAATTAGGCTCGGTCCTGGAGAGACGCACATGTATTCCCAACAGAGCAAGGATGCGGATTCACTGTTTCTCCCAGAAAATACTCTAAAGAGAGGAAAAATGATCTTGGGGGCCTGCATAAATGGAGAAAATGACTCTCGTTTATCCTTACAATGAACATTTCAGTCGTTTCCTATTGTGGCTACTTCAAACAAAGCTGCAGAAAACAGCCACGTCCTGGACACACGTTTCTGTTGAGTCATTTGGCTCAGGAGTGGAAAGGCTGATCTGGACCAGAAAGAGGGTATATGTGCCCAGCGTGCACCACTAGGCACCTCGGGTTCCATCTCCCATGGGATGGAGTCTCCAGTGTGTCATAAAGAAAGCTTACAACACATGGCCGTACCTGCTGGTGTACATATACATCCATATTTATATCATACATATATATAATGTGTATACATACATGTGGAGAATCAAATCATCGTTTCCTCTGTTCACCAGAAAATGTTTTATTAGTGATGGCAAAAGGCATTTTCAATTCTGAATTAAACATACTTATTTCTTAGAAAACTCTCAGAGGCTCTGACATGAATCTGTTGCTGGTGATTCATCTGTTCCTGGTTGGCTTTTAGTTCCTGAGTTTGCTCATTCAACTATTGATGAACAACAAATGTCTTGGCTTTCTTAATTAAGTCTTCGTTTATGAAAGCCCATCCAGGTGGTTTCAATATAGACACTGGGTACGGAAGACCCTCTGTGACCCTGCAAACTGACATCCAAGATTCACAGGCCTGATGGTGAATACAAAGGTGGCGGGTGGGGCCCCTTGATGAGGCCTCCTCCCCGGGTGCAAAGTTGTTTTCAGTATTTTAGGTTTTCTCTTTGTATTTTCTTTTATTTATTAAGTTAGTTAATTCCCTGACTAGGGATCACACCCATGACCCCTGCAGTGGAAGCTTGGAGCCCTAACCACTGGACCACCAGGGAAGTCCTCTCTCTTTTCTAAGGTGGTGAGATGGGAAAGAGACGGAGAGGCTGAGGTCCGGCCCAGGACTAGTCCCACCTTCCTTCATCTGAGTCTGGGAAGATAGGACACGCAGTGCCAAGTCCAGCTCCCTCCTCCCTCAGAGCGGCATTTAATTGTGTCTGAAGTTCTGCAAAGAATTGGAATCCAGGGCAACTCTGCTGAAAAAGAAGCACAGAGCATCAGAGATGATGGACCTGAGAATAAACCACGGATCTGATGATATGTGGAAAGTTTTTATTGGTTCCATACCCAGCATTGTCAGGGCTCCATCAGGTGAATAATGAAAGAAGACAGACACGTCACCCAGAGAGAGCAGATGCACAAAGCGGTCCAAGTGTCTCCCACCAGCTTGCCCCCATACTGGTATTCTCTTCCATAGGCCTTAATTAATCAAATTAAAAGAGTATGTGTTTTGCAGAAAAAGTCTCACAAACTTAGAAAATGAACTTATGGTTGCCTGGGGGAAGGGATAGTTAAGGAGTTTGGGAAAGGCAAGTACATGCTGCTATGTTTAAAATGGATGACCAGTAAGGACCTACAGTATAGTACAGGGAACTCTGATCAATGTTATGTGGCAGCCAGGATGGGAGGGGAGTTTGAGGGAGAATGGATCCATGTATACATATGACTGAGTCCCTTCACTGTTCACCTGAAACTATCAGCTATACCCCAATACAAAATAAAAAGGTTAAAGTTAAAAAAAAAAAAGTATGAGTTTTGTTTCTCTGCTGAACTAAGTGAAATGATTGCTGACATGATTATAGTTCCCAAAAGATTTCTCAGAGCAGAACTTTCCATACCAATATACATGAAAGGAAATCTGGTCAGTTTGTTTTTTAAATGTGTGTATGCCCTCACTGAATGCTGCTTGCTTATTACAATTTTTGTTTCCAAAGAAAGTGTAGGGCCCTAGATGAGAAGAGACAGCAGAGTAAGAGCAGAAAAGTGATTGTACGGCCTCCCGGGCTCACAACAGGACCATCGCTTCTCAGCGAAGCCAGTTCATAGTCCCGAGAATCGATCAGTTGGGTCAGTCTTCTTAACAGGGCCATCAGTGGTTTGTGACAGTTTGAAATAATAGGAATAACAATAATAATGCCCTCGCAATTCTAATCCTCTGGTTGAGGTATCAGTCTCTACACTTTGTTGTCACTATTGGAATCTGCCTTCCCGTCTTCCCCTGTGGGCGACATCTCCCCTACAAAGACGCAGAACGACCGGCACCAAACACTTGGAGCCCTTCATTTAGAAGAGACAGTGTGGGTGAGGATCCTCTAGGGCACTAGTGCTTTCCAGAGCCACTGAATCTGGTCACGCCAATAGCAAACCTGTAGGAAGCACCACTGTGCACAGTGGACCCCGGCGCTGGGAAGCCAGCCTGTGCCTTAGGCTGTAGTCGTGCAGACAGACACGAGGGGACCCAGCCACATGGAGGCTGGAGTAAGTGGAGGGCTTGTCCAGGGGAGGCCAAGCGAGTTCTACAGGAGACTATTGGACCATGACAAACCAGGCAATAGGTTTCTGTTCTTAAGCCTCTGCATTTAAGACTGGTCGAGCAGCCAGCTGGAAAACTCGGGGTAAGCCTTCTGGTCCCACCCAGGCAGAGTTAACCTCAGGGTCTCCCTTCCTGGAACTTTGTTCTTTTCGTTAAGCAAAGCCCTAAAGCATCATGTAACAGAAAGCGGGCTGTCAGCTTGTCTGCCCCATTCCCAGCTCACAGAAGCGAACTCCTGCTTGGGCTACAAAAACTCTGGGTGTGAAATGAATGAGGCAATGACCAAGGGGCTGCCTGTTTCCTCAGTGTTTCTCTCTGAGCACGAGTGTGGAAGGAGTGTCTTTAAACCGGAGCCTTCCCCTCCATCCCTGCCCCACTCCCCACCTAGAAGCTCAGAGACTCATCTGATCATTATAACTCTTGGTTTCCTAGTGATAATTTACTACACTAGAGGAAGGCCCTGGGAGCTCTTTTATACATTCTGGCGGCTTAATTGACAGGTGGAACATGTCAGGATGCTACTTCGACACCCAGTGGGAAACAAACAGAATATGTGCATCAAACAGAAGCTTGAAATAAATGTTTGAATAGATTATGAACATAGACTGCTCTAAAACTGTTTACAGTACCCAAGATGAGGTCCAGGGAATCCTTTGAGGAATTAGCTTTTTGAGTTTTTTCCAAACAATTCGATGTTCCCTTTTGCTTTCATTGAGGCATTAGCTTCCCACCTTTGGTATAAGATTTAAAAGCCCTGGTGGTCCCGCTTCTTTCCGTGTGTACAGAACAAACAGTGAGTCATTGTGGGGCTGGCGTGTCCAGGCAAAATCCGAAGACAGATCAGGTAGGGGTTTGAGTGTGTGTATGGTGTATGTGTGTGTCTGTGTGTATTTGTGTGTGTGTGTGTGTGTGTGTGTGTGTGTGTGTTTGTGGGCCAATTCAGACAATTAACATTCTTTCTCCTGCTATAGAAAATGAATATTACTTACATCTTGAAACATTTTCTTCCCAGAAAAGCCAAAGAAAAAGAAAATAAACACTTTGTTAAAGACTGTTAATGTGGTGTGTTGGGTGGTGCAAATTATCTTTTTTCACTTCATTCTTTGGAGAATATAATTAATAAAATTGAGATTATTGCAGTAAAGAATGTATCCCTCTGATTTCTCCTATTTGAACTACATAAAATAATCCATAGTTCAGGGCTTTGTGGTTACTCTTGTTGCATTTGTTTCTTAATAAGAGTATTATTTTGCTAATATTTTAACATACTTGTTTCTGTAGACACTGGTTCATCTTTGCCCACTGGTTTGTGTGATCCATTTAAGTAACACTTATGATGACAAAGATAATGTTGATAAATGTAACAGCCAGGCAAAGTACCGAGGGCCTTTCACACGGTGTCACACCTGAAGATAACAATTTGTCTCACATGGGTTTTATTTTTCTCCATTTACAGGTGGGGAACAACATTTCTGAGAAGATGAATGACTTTCTCGAAGTCACCTAAAAAGCAGAGTTCCATCCTGGAGCTACGATTTCCCTCACTTCCTCTAGTGCCTAAGAAAATTCATCCACATTCCATGGTTTCAACCTGTATAGAAATACGCTGGTGACTTCAGCCCTGATAGCTCTGCAAACTTCAGATACACATTATCCAACAGCAGCCAACTGGATGTCTCCGCCTGCTCACTGCAAAGATTTGGGTTCATCACCAATACTACTTGTCCTTCCGTGTTCTCTGCATAGCTGACTTCTCCACCTTAAGCCCAGAGAGAAAGAGTGTCAGATTTTAAAAATGTATACATGGACTATAGCCTGCCAGTTTCCTCTGTCCACGGGACTCTCCAGGCAAGAATACTGGAGTGGGGTGTCAACCCTTCTCCAGGGGATCTTCCCATCCCAGGGATCAAACCCACGTCTGACTCATGTCTCCTGCATTGGCAGGCAGGTTCTTTACCACTAGCGCCACCTGGGAAGCCCATACATTTATCAGTTTGTGTCAAATATTGCATGGGACATCCTGATACTAAAAGCATCCATTCCTTATTTACCTGAAATGCAGGTGTCACTGGGTGTCTGTCTGTCTGACCAATGGTCCCACCAAAGGGCCAGCCTCAAATCCCCTCAATCTCACATCTGCGGCATCCATCACCTCCTGCTTCTCGAAAACACCTCCTCCCCGCTGTCTTCCTCCTACAGCTGCTGCCCCAGCTCAGGCCTCACCATCTCGAGTGTGGGCGAGTGTTTCCAGCTTGTTCTTTCTGTTTATCACACCATTGGTTCAAACGAAGGAACAGCATGGCAGAGCCAAGACCTCAACTTAGTCTGTTACCCCCAAAGCTTGGGGCATCCTCATACCACACAGTGAAAGGCATTTTACCTCCTGATGAATCGGAGTCCCTTTCTGTCACCAAATGGAGAGTGAGCACGGCTTACTTCCAGAATGATGGTCCTGGAGCCAGCCCCCAAACTCATCAGGCCCCTGCCACCTCCACACCCATGGCTGCTCTGCTCTCAGCCCATGCCCTGCTCTCTGCTCAGCCTACAGACATCCCAGGCACCCTTCAACATTCAGCCAAAATACTGTCATCGTGGGGAAGACTCTGAGGTGTCCGCACCCCCAAAAGCCCCCCACCCCCACTCTCTGGTCCAGAGTGTTCTGTATGGTTTTGGGACCGAGACTGTTGAAGGTCAGTCTCCCCGCAGGACTAGAACCTGTCCGGGGGTCTTGAGCAGCTTGTTCACAACTCGGGTGCCTCATAGGTTTTGTTAAAGGAGTTTTATACTTTCTGACCCTTTGAACAACTGGTCAGATCACTCCTTTCCCTGTGCTGTTAAATGACTAAGAATCAATGCACTTTGATCTCTGCTTTTTTTCTTCTTACTTTAAGTAAGCAGTTTTCACTGTTTGGTCTTTACCTCCCAGTGAAAGTCATAAGAACATCCTAAAAAGAAGCCTCTGTCGCTCTTTCCACCACTGGCCACCTGCCCACCTGTCACCAGCTGACATTGGACTGGATGAAGCTGGGAGAACAGACTCTGTCCGCACCATGGGATCCCCAGTGCTCAGCCATGGTTGTCCACACAGACACAGAAAAGCACGAGGGAGGAGGGAGCCAGGAAGGAGGCTTACACACACCCCTGTCTGTCTTTGATGTGCGGTCTTGGCTCTGCTCCATCCCCACCCAGGCTGGCAGGAGCGCAGCTGGTCACCACATGCAGCGGGCAGCGTGGGGTTGAGCGGGCACCTCCCCTGAGCCAAGTGTAGATCCCACCAAGGAGTGGAAAATCCACCTCTTCGACTAACAGGGGGAGGGGAGTTGGCCCTGGCATCCCCCACCCCCACCCTGCCACCCCCAGTAAACTGGAAATTCTGGATTAGAATCCTCCATCCTCCATCCACCCATTAGCAGCAGTGACCCTGAGCGAGTTCCCCCTTCTCCCCGGGGTACTGTACCACCAGGTCAGTCCCTGGGGCTCAAGGGCTGCTGTGAGGACAGAGGACTGAACCACACAGAGAATCCTCGCAAGAAAATCCCACAGCACCCACGAGGCTAGCTGCCCGCTGGCTCCCAGCTCTACCCACGGGAACGCAGAAAACAACACGCAATTCACTCACAAGGGCCTCGTCCATATCAGGGCGCCTGCAAGCTGCTTCCTGCTCAGTGAATGATATCTGTCCCCTTGGCATCTGAAGCCCAGCGCCTGAGGACGGAGAGGCCCTAAGGATGGAGAGGCCCCTGAAGAGGCCTGGGGAGTAGACCCTCAGGGAGCTTGGCTGCTGCGCCCCACACTGCTCGTCTGTCCAGACAAACAGCGGGACTCTCACCCATGATCCCTAACATCAAATGGTCCCTCCAGCCTTTGCACTAAGTGGCTTCAGGAGCCCAGCTGTTTCTGGAAGAGAACCTTGTTGCCCCTCTTTTCCAGGTTTTGACTCCCTGGTGGTTGACTAGGAGACACACCAGGTGGTTGTCTAGGAGACACACCAGGTGGGGGTGGTGGGCACAGGGATGCTCGGGTTGGGGGGTGGGTGAGAGGAGAGTGAGCGGACACAGCCCCATCCTGCATCCCCCACCTCTCGCACCCAGGTTGCCTGTCTGACAGCTGCCGCCAGAGTACTGGACACACTGGTCCTTCGCTAACCCTCGGGGTCTCAGGAGAGAGAGAAGAAGGCAGGCCTCTCAGCACAGGACACTCTTGCTAATCTTTAGGCCTAATCCACTGAGAGCCTGGCTTTCAAGTCCCGTTTACAGCAAGAGAGGCCAGGACCGAGGCAAATAAGCCCCCTACTTGAGGGGCTCAGCCTCACTGGCCAGGACCGAACCCTCCAGGCACGTCTGTGGCACTGCTTGTCCTGTTGGGATGTGTGCTCTATCCTTGGGAACACAGTGAGGGAGCTGTGATCCTGAGAGTTGGGGTCCTCCCGCTTTCCCTCCAGCAGTGCAACAGGCGCTGCTGACTACCACAGCTCCATCACGAACAGCTCAGAGGCCCTGCAACAGAAGAAAGTATTGATTCTACTGGGGCCTCTGGTCCTTTTCCACCAATGAGGGCAGCCAAGAGTTTCTCAGGCCAATGGGGGTGAAAGGGCAGAAAACTCATAAGCTCCCGGCCACTCCCACCCGCTAAAAACAAACCGACGGCCCTGGGCTGAGAGTTTCGGCCAGATGTTCATTCAGACACAGAAGGCAAACAATACCCTGCACATAGCCCTTCCGGACAGGCCCGGAGCCGGTCTCCCTGTGGCCAGACAGGGCCGCCAAAAAAATGGATTGATAAATAAATAAAAGGAAAATAAACCTGCAGAGTCATTATTTCCAAAGACATAATAGAACACGGACAACGGAGACATTAACTCACAGGGAAGAGAAATAGATATTTAAGTCATTTCCTCTTGGTCCCACTGACTTTAAAATCGCTCTCCACTTTAAGAACTCAAGTAGTTTTAAGAAAACATAATTAATATTTCAGACACTTTAAGTGAACCGAGGGCTTGCCTTCTCTTCTAAGGATGTGGGAGTTGGCATCAACACTTCTTTTCCCAATTTCCCTTGTAAAAATAAAATGTGCTCACAAGTGTGTGTGTGTCTCTGTATGTGTGTATATGTGTATGTGTCTGTGTGTGTGCGTGTGTGTCTGTATAGGTGTGTGCATGTGTGTCTTGTGTGTGTGTGTGTGTGTGAGCAGCTGTGTATCTTTTCTCCTACCACGAAGTCTATAAGTTGCTCGGTCTCTTGAACTGAAGCGGAAACTGACGATTCGCCAATCAGCTACTTGTTTTTGGAAGAATTCACGGTCATGGCCACATCCCAACACACGTGTGGACTGATGATTCAGCCTCCCCAAAACCCCACTGACACTTCACATTTTTAGGAACATGTGGACGGCAGAACTTTCTGAGGACCATCGAGACTCCCCAGCAGAAGAAAGAGCCATTGAAACTGAACGTGGAGGCTTGTTTATAAACAGGAGGCCCTGAGCCCCAGACCGTTCCCGCCGGCCTGTCTCCTCCGCCCAGCACCTGCCTCAAGAGGCATATGGGGCGGCATTTATGGCTGGTGAGGGGCCGCCCCCAACGCCCAGGTGAGGAACAGACACAAGCAGATATCAACTGGCCCAACTCTCGGCCGGCTGGTGTCCTTTCATGAGAGTTCATTGCTCTCTGGGGGGATTAAAGCATTTCGTATAAATCCTGTTTATGTTTTCCCAGGAGTGTGTTTAAAGCACTCAGACACAAGTCCGTGTGCCTGGACTCCTAATCTCACCGCAGAGATAAAAGCAACGTTTCCTTTTGAAGTGAGCAGCAGCAGCTCTGTGAGCCTGCTGGGTCTCCTGGCAGGGCTGGCGGAGCATAGGGTGAGGACCCAGAGGAGGAACCAGGTCAGGAAGGCCTTCCTCTGCTTCAACCACTCGGGGGTCTGACACCCTCTGCGGGGTTTCTGGAGGTTCTGAGTCAGACCAGGAGCCAGGGGGAACACCCAGGGCTGGACCCTCCTGAAACTTGCCCAGGCCAGCCAAGTGTCCTCCACAAGCACCCCATCCTGGGCACCCAAGGCTCAAATCCTGGTGCTGGGAACCTACTTATTAATTGTGCATCAAGATATAAGTTGAGGGCTGTTCTATGAATCATTTGGTGGGGGAGGGTTTGGCCATAGCATGCAGCTTTCAGGATCCTTGTTCCCCAGCCAGGGATCAAACCCAGGCCCTTGACAGTGAAAGCACAGTCTTAACCACTTGGACCACCAGGGAAGCCCCTTAGGTATCATTTTGATGCAAGGATTCAGTGACTCAAATGCCCCAGTAGAGGCCTGCCCTGTGGAGGGGCAGCCTGGACAAGATAGCTACAAAGGCTCTGCTCCCCGGAAGGTCCTCATAGGTTCTGGAACTTTCCAAGCCCAAAGGTCCCACTTGAATGATGAGTCTGCCCGTTCTGTGTAGTGGCAGTTATACCTGGGATACACTGATTGGAAGGAGATGTGCTGACTGTTTGGACAGAAAGCTGCCACGAACTCAGTAATGTTCAGCTGGGTTTGTATGTATCAATCACAACAGTATCAACACGCATGTGAAATGAAGTCTGAGAAATACCATTTGTCCCGCTTCCAAGTGGAAGAAATGGATTTAAGAGCCACGTTCCAGCATTCAAGGGATGACCTGCTCTCACCGTTCACGTCCATCACATCCGGGGTGTTAGCATCAGAGAACTGCCTCCATGAGACAGCCGGATTGCGACCCTCTGAGACAGAAACGCCTTAGACGTGAGTTACATTTCAGACACTATTCTGAGCGCTTTGTTCTTCCTGACATGAATTTTTGTCCTGCCAGAGATTAATATGAGAAAGTGCACATTTGTTTGCTTTTTCAAATACAAAAGATACTCCTAATGTGTTTCCATTAGGAACTGGACACCAGCCAGGTGAGATGACCGAGGTGTTACCATGACTCCTCCCATGAGAATGAACATTCATAATTAGGGACTAACACAGGCCGTAATGGGACCAGAACAGACCTGGCATGTCACACAGGAAATGGTGGCAGATTTAGCCAAACAGCCTAACACCGCTAATGGTGTCCAGCTGGTTTACTCAGTGATGACTGAGCCAGGAACTGCCCGGTAACGTGATCAGTGATCGCAGCCAGGGGCCAGGTCCAGGGAGACGCTGCAGCCACAGCGACCCGTGCCCAGATCTAGAGGGATCTTGCCTGGCTGATTTGCATCACAACCAGGAAAATCTGAAAATCTGTTGCCACAGACAAAGGAAAACTCTCCTGTAGATGACCCCTGTTGACTCAGGATAAGAACAAGCTTTCTCCTGTGTAAGGTGACCCGGTGGAACTGGGGGCCTAGGAGGAGCGACCGTTCTGCAAACACGGACGTGTGGAGGGTAGTTGGGGCCCGGGGAGGAACCCCAGGCCCCGGTGGAGACCAGCTGCTTCCATTCTGCATCTAACCACCTGGAGCTGCTGGGCCCGAGCAGTCCTTGTCCCCAGCCTCATGCAGGGAAGGGGCCTCTCCTGATATAAGGTAAGTGCTTGGATCTACGGTGAGGGCTTACTCAGTGTCCCAGACCCACACAGCCAGCCCCTGCAGAGTAGTGCTGGTGTCCGAAAGCATGAAGCTTCAACACTGGGACTGTACTGGTGTGTGGGGTGGGGGTGGGAGGTTGCTGCAGGCTTGGTGGCCTAAGAGCAGAAGGTTACAGTGAAGGGGGAGAGAAGAGGGACCAAGACCCCTGAAGTGGGAGGGAGGAGCGTTCTGGTCCTCACTCACCTCGGGGTTACCTTGACGACCATGCAGACACATCCTCCAGGGTGGCCCTGCAGGGACCCTGCGGGTGTTCACCTGGGAACCGTGGAGGAGCGGGCCTGGCAAGGTGATGCAGGGAGAGCAAAGGACGCTCCCAGTAGCTGTGAAGGACCAGGGGTGAGAGGTGCCAACCCCACTCTGGGATCTGGGGCCAGCCAGGGATGACGGCCACTCCAGCAGAAGCAGACCAAGCCCCATGGAGAGGGGGCCAAGGATCCAAACTCTGAGAAAACCTACTTTAAATCTCCCATGGCTTGTCAGGAGCCGGAGCTCTGTTTCCCAGCACCATCGGTGGCCAGCAGTCAGGCACGTGCCAAACACTTCACTTGTGTAGCCCTGCCCTACAGGCTCTTTATCTCACAGGTGAGGAAATGGAGGCTGGGAAAGTCAGGTAACTTGCTCAAGGTCATGAGGCTCTGAGAGACGGACCACAGGTCCACTGGGGCAGCTGCAGGTCCTATGTCCTTCCTCACTGGAAAATACCAATAGTTCCCTGATTCTCAGATTCAGATGTAATGCCAGGTCTGAACTTCAGCTCAGATCATCTCAAATTCTGAACCTGGCTCTGAGCCTTCAGGAAGTGGAGGAGCACGCAGCAAGTTGAAGGTGTTGAGGCTGCACAGTGAGGCTACACCAGACAGACACAAACCAGGAGCTGTACAATGTTGGGAACTGCCTGGGAGTCCGGTGGTTGGGACTCTGTACTTTCACTGCCAAGGGCCCGGGTTCTATCCCTGGTCAGGGAACTAAGATCCTGCAGGCTGCAAGGTGCCGCTGGGGTGGGGCGAGGGGGAATCGTCAGCTGTCCTACTGGGAGGGTGTAACCACCAAGGCAGAATGAACAGAATCGTCAGTGAAGGACACAGAACCGCAAGAAAATTCACGAGAACAGGAGTTTTTCCTAATCTAGGAAACCTGTATGTTTGTGTGGTCCACTTTTCCAAAGGCGGGTTATGGAAAGCTCGTTAGCTGAGTCACGTAGCATGGAAGCAGACAAAAGTCCACAGGCACTGGGCACCGTCTCTCTCACTCTGGACAAAATGACCTAACTGTCCCTTCGCCTCCCATTGTGAGGAGTCTCCTCATTTTTCCACACAGAACTCCTCAGTCAGTTTATCATCCTTTCCTCCCTTTTGGGTTCATACAAAGTATGAGGCTGGAGCATTGTGACAGCCTAGAAAATCCAAACACTTGCTGGACTGAATTATCCTGAAGTCTTTCTATTTTCTGGCAACACAGGAAGAAGCAATTTTTTAAAAACCCAAAGCATGTGTGAAAACCATCTCATGAAAATATCCTTAATGGTACACAGCAAACTGGGGGGAAAAAAAAGAAAATGCTGTATGCCAATTTTGAAAATAATGTAGTTGGAATGGAACTCAGGGCATCCAGAGAAAGCTGCAGAAGCCAAAGCTCCATTAGTTTAGAAATACTGTTTCTCTGCGGCTTCCCAGTCCCATGCAGCTGGTTACTCAGATTCTGGGGACAGACGGCTCTGAGAAAAAATACCCTGCTTATGATACGAGGGGCTTTGCTGACTGGCCATCAGCTATACCACTGAGGCTGAGTTCTTGGGAGCATGTGGCCCTCACATGTGCTCCCCCTCCCTCCTGCTCCCCTCTAGCATGGAGTCTCAGAGCACATGGGGCCATGGTTTAGTAGAGAAGGAAAATTCAGAATCAATCAAGGGAGCCGGCCTTGGGTATCTGCTGTCTGTCCGTCTTGGGGGAGTCACTGAACGGCAGCATCCTCTCTGGAAGATGAGCACAGTGCCAGCACCACCACCTGTGGCCTCCCCGAGTCTTGCCAGAGACAGCTTCCCCATCCATCCAGTCTTCCCAGTGTCCACAGGAACATTCCAACCACTACGTGTGTATTAAGTGTTAGTCGCTCAGTCGTGTCTGACACTGCAACCCCATGGATGGTAGCCCACCAGGTTTTCTCCGTCCACGGGATTCTCCAGGCAAGAATACTAGAGTGGGTTGCCGTGCCCTTCTCCACGGGCTCTTCCCAACCCAGGGGTTGAACTCAAGTCTCCTGCATTGCAGGCAGACTCTACCATCTGAGCCACCAGAGAAGCTCCCATCCCCCATGGGAATTAGGCAAACATCAAGTGGCCAAGGGACATTGGGAGACGCTGGCTCTGTCCCTCACTGTAGGCGTCTCCCACAGGGCCCGGCTGTGCCAGTGTTTGTCCTTCCCAGGGTAANTACCATCTGAGCCACCAGAGAAGCTCCCATCCCCCATGGGAATTAGGCAAACATCAAGTGGCCAAGGGACATTGGGAGACGCTGGCTCTGTCCCTCACTGCAGGCGTCTCCCACAGGGCCCGGCTGTGCCAGTGTTTGTCCTTCCCAGGGTAACCTTGGTTACCAGCACAATGCACCTTCTCAGGCGCCTTCCTGGTCCCTGCCTGATGGGTGGTGCCCGACCCCTGCTCCTCAGGATGTCCTCTGACCCCACCCATCACCTGGGGCCTGCTGTCCCTCCAGGCCCAGCCAAGGTCCCTCCATCCCTCTGAGGCCACCCAGCTCAGGGTGATGACAACAGACATGCTTCTGCCTCCAGCCTGAAATTCACAAAGAGCAGAAACACAAAGGTTTCTGAGCTCATGTGGCAGCAAAACCTGCCCTGAATGGCCATGAAGCTATTTACAGTCTCTGTGTCTCCTACTTAGTATGGTACACGCCACGTGCACCTTATCTCCTTTCTGAAATATGAGGAGTTCAGAATTCTGAGATGCACCTGGCCCTGGGGCTTTCATCAGGGAGCCTAGACCCATGTGAAGGGCACTCACGTGGCTATAGCTGGTGCCGGGCAAGACAAAGAGCATCGGGACACAAAGCAAGTGGCTCAGCCATTTGATTCCCAGGGCTTTGGCTTTACTTGGTTGATTCGGGGAAGGCACTGAAGATTTCTGAGCCACAGAAAAACAGAATATTAGGGACGGGTGAGCCTGGTGGGCTGCCATCTATGGGGTCGCACAGAGTTGGACACGACTGAAGCGATTTAGCAGCAGCAGCAGCACGCCTGGGATTACTCTGCTCTGAAGTACCTCCTCTGCCTAGGAGGAGGCGCTGCTCAGCGGGGTGCTGATCATCCAGGGGCCCTGCCCTTAGGCNGCCTGGCATGCTGTGATTCATGGGGTCGCAAAGAGTCGGACACGACTGAACGACTGAAGTGAACTGACTGACTGTTTTGGGGGCACCTACTCTGTGGTTAACACTGTGCTGAACTACTGTTGCATCCTCAGAGCACCCCTGAGAAGTAGAAACCATCACCCCACCCCAACCCCCCAAGAAACGATAATGAACAGACCAGGAGTTGACTCCCGGTCTCTTTTATCACAGGCCTTCCCTGGTGGCTCAGAGAGTAAAGAATCTACCTGCAATGCAAGAGACCCAGGTTTGACCCCTGGGTCAGAAAGATCCTCTGGAGAAGGGAATGGCTACCCTCTCCTGTATTCTTGCCTGGAGAATCCCAGAGACAGAGGAGCCTGGTAGGTTACAGTCCATGGAGTCACAAAGAATTAGACACAGAGTAGCTAACACTTCTACTTTTTCTTTTAGCTTGCTCCTTGGAAGAGAGGCTACGACAAACATAGACAGCAGTATTAAAAAGCAGAGACGGCATTTTGCCGACAAAAGTCCATGTAAGTCAAAGCTATGACAGGTTACATACAGATGTGAATTGGACCATATAGAAGACTGAGAGCTGAAGAACTGATGCTTCCAACTGTGGTACTCAAAGAGACTCTTGAGAGTCCCTTGGACTGCAAGGAGATCAAACCAGTCAATCCTAAAGGAAATCAACCCTTAATATTCACTGGAAGGACTGATGCTGAAGCTGAAGTGCCAGTACTTTGGCCACCTGGTGGGAAGAGCCAACTCACTGGAAAAGACCCTGATTCTGGGAAAGATTGAAGGCAGGAGAAGGGGGAGACAGAGGATGAGATGGTTGGATGGTATCACTGACTCGATGGACATGAGTTTAAGCAAGCTCTGGGAGTTGCTGACAGACAGGGAAGCCTGACATGCTGCAGTCCATTGGGTCGCAAAGATTTGGACACGACAGAGCAACTTAGCTTACATTCATGATTTCCTCAGGTGGAAGCAGGCACTCCATTCCTGGGGGAGCTGGTTTTATGTTTCTCGGGAATGTGATCCTGAAATGAGCTCTGTTCCCCAGATCAATACTTTATGAGGCTGAAATCTGCAGATGAAAGGGGTTGGCGAGGCTGTGATGCTGCCTGCCAGGAAATCTGTGAAAACTATTTTCATCTTTGCTAAGAGGTAAAGTATTTGTGCCTTTAATAAGCATGGTGACTGAGACATGAGTACGCTTATAAATAGCTGCACCAGAAATGTGCTCACACACCTCTTAAATAAGAGGAATGTGAGGGCTTCCAAGCACCTCTCGGATCCCCCAGCCCATGGTGGGTGGAGTCAGAGCTGCCACCATGAACCTCTGGACAGTCTGCCTCTTCCGTAGCCGCGAGTTCTCACTAGGGGAGCCCCCGCCCTTCTTCTGTCATGCCCCCATGACAGCCGTGGCTATTTCAGACAGGCAGCAGCAGTGGCTCACGCACACAGAGCTGTGGGTTTCCCACCACAGGTCAGCTACACCAGGGGTCTCAGGCCAGGGGGCAGGCATCACACGGAGCTGACCTCATAGCAGCAGGAGCACCGCCTGTCCACGCAAGACTCCCCCGGGGTCTTCTGAGCACCCCTGTTTCAATCACAGCATAAACACACCTCTAAACGTGACTGTCCAGTAACCGGTTAGGATAAAGCCATCATCCGACAGTCATCACTCAAGCACTCAGTTTGGGGAGCTCGGATTACAGGGACTATGAAACCAAAGTAGGACCTGAAAGACCCAGGACACATTCCCCACCAACCTCCCCTCTTCACCGCAGAGTTAACAGCAATGGGAGACAAAACGTGTGTTGGCACCAGAAGCAGTTGTGTGACCAGATGCTCTGTGCTCAGCGCCACAGACCAAGGCAGGGATGACACAGACAGCCCTAAAGACAGAGGGAGATGAGGCCAGGAGAGGAGCTGGAATGGCAAATAAACACCATTCACCAAGAATACAGAGATGTCTCAGCTTCTCTGGGAGACGGCAGAGTCCCAGGCCACTTCTGGATGCATTTTTGGCATTCGGTATCTGCTGCAAGCATGTGCTCACATTGTCCCTCTAGGAGAGGCTGGAGTGAACATAATAAAGCAACCCCCACTGGCCCCCATCCACACCCAGAAGTTAATCCTGTGATTTTTCATACGCAGTGGAGTACAGTGAGGAGGTGACATTAAGTCACCCCAAACCAAATCACATACCTGCTTCCTGTACACACAACAGCCCAGACTCTCCCATAAACAAATCCACACTTGACCCACATGGCGATGGGCTGTAGTTCAGACGCGAACCCAGAGAATCTTCCGTGTTAGATTTTTTTTTTAATTTTTACTTTATTCTACTTTACAATACTGTATTGGTTTTGCCATGCATCGACATGAATCCACCACAGGTGTATATGAGCTCCCAATCCTGAATCCCCCTCCCACCTCCCACCCCATATCACCCCCTTGCACCAGCCCCAAGCATCCTGCATCGAACATAGACCAGCGCCTTGTTTCTTACATGATAGTATACATGTTTCAGTGCCATTCTGTGTGAGATTTTGACTGAAGATGTTTAGTGAATGTTTTCCATGTACAAAGCATTGTTAGAATATTCTTATAGGAGACATACGTCCTAATCCACAAGCGGATTATGAAGAGTTTAATTATATCACGTTTTAAATGTTACAAGGTATGATTATGCATCATTCCTACAGGTTCCTACAGTTTGTTCTAGGATCTCCCCAGTTTCAGAGTGTCCCCTATGGTCACCGGGAAGGGACCCTGGCTTTGTCTGTGTGAACAGTGAGGCAGGCTATGGGCCTCCAACAGCTAGGCTGGAGCAGGACAAGGCAGTCCTTTCCTCCGCCCTCTCAGGTGGTTGCAAAAACCTTACAGGTAAGGCTCAATCCTGCTGCTCTGTGACAATGAAAAGCTGAGTCGTCATCAGCCGTGGTCAATATCGCCCCAGGCCACCCAGCTGAGTCAGCTTTGTTTCTCTCCTCAGACAAGCACTTCACTTCTTTTAGTAGCAGGAAGTTTCCATCATGGTCAACAGTAGTCTCTCTCAGAATAAACTGATGATGAGGGAAGCACAGGCTGAGTTCCTGGTTGCGGTGGTTTCTGCACAGAGCCTACACTTTCTCAAGCTCCATCTCTCCTCCAGATAGGCCTCCCCATGACCAGGGCTAGATTTCTGAGAAACCTGGACACAAGTCATTTGTGAACCATAGTTGTCAGGGACAACAGTGCCTCAAAATACAGAAATAGCTCAGAACCCTAGACACAGGACTCAGGCAAGCATGGCAAGTCTCACCTGCTTGAGTGTTTAGCTTGCCTTTACGTAATAGAGATATAGAAAAGTAAGTTGGAACGTTCCTGGTGGTCCAGTGGTTAAGACTCCACCTACCAGTGCGGGCAGTGCAGGTTCAAACCCTGGCCAGGGAACAAGATCCCACATGCCTCAGGGCCAAAACCAAAACTTAAAACAGAAGCAATATTGTAACAAAGTCAGTAAAGACTTTAAAAGTGGTCAAAAAAAAAAAAACTTTAACAATAAATAAATATATGTGAGAATAGGACCATAAAGAAGGCTGAAGGCCAAAGAATAGATGCTTTCAAACTGGTGCTGGAGAAGACTCTCGAGAATCCCTTGAACTGCAAGGAGATCAAACCAGTCTATCCTAAAGGAAATCAACCCCGAATATTCATTGGAAGGATTCATGCTGAAGCTGAAGCTCCAATACTTTGGCCACTTGATATGAATAGCCGATTCATTGGAAAAGACCCTGATGCTGGGAAAGATTGAAGGCAGGAGGAGGAGGGGATGACAGAGGATGAGATGGTTGGATTGCATCACTGACTCAATGGACATGAGTTTGAGCAAACTCTGAGAGATGGTGAAGGACAGAGAAGCCTGGCCTGCTGCAGCCAATGGGGTCACAAAGAGCTGGACATGACTTAGCAACTGAACAACAACAGATAAATATATAAAAGCAAGTTAAATATATTAATATATTTAAATCTTCTAATTTACATTCTTCTTGTCTCAATATTTGAGTAGTCAACTGCTCAGAGCAATGGATATTTGGCTTCCATTCGCTGAGATGATTAAATCTAAACTTTATCATTTGAATTTTAGTTAAAACTTACAGACTGTTCTTTCCTTAACAGAGGAACACCATTAGTTTTTCTTACACTTAACTACAAGTTAGAGTCAGAGAGAAATTTTCCTTCCATGGAGAACTGAGAATTGGAAGGGATAAAGGAAAAGGAGGATTTTTGTGTGCACATCAGAGAAAAGATTTCCTGACATAAAAAGCACTGATCTGTGAGAGATGAACATTGGTGGCTTGATCTATCTATTTCCAAAGGAAAGGAAAAAATGGCGGTCAGCACTTTGGTCCAAGAGTTCCTCACATCAACCACCAGCTGTTCCTCTGCCCAGGACTTGGGCAAAAAACCCAGCAATGATATGGTGATAAATAGTGTTTACTGAGCACTTACCACTGCCAGGCACTCCAGGGAGATCCTCTTTTATTTTAATTTCTGCTGGAAAAAATTACAGAAGATTCTGCAATGGGCAGAAGAGACTACTGGTCTTCGTTCCCATGGAATGCCCCCAGTGCCTCTCGGGACGCTTGTCTTTGACTGAACAGGGCATGCTAGGGAGCTGACAGTCAGCTTGTGGAAAGTGGGCTTCAGCCCAAAAGCATGTGGAGCTCCATAACATCCAAAAAATGACTTTTCTTTTTACCACATTGATCACAATAAAGTAGGTGTCCCCAACCTCTCAGATCTAATGCCTGATGATGTGACATGGAGCTGACATAATAATAATAGAAATAAAGTACACAATAAATGTAATGCACTTGAATCATCCCCCCTCAACTCCCAGTCCATGGAAAAATTGTCTTCCATGAAACTGGCCTCTGGTGGCAAAAAGGTTGGGGACCACTGAAATAAAGCACATGCTATCGAGACGGAGTTTGACGTCCTCAGCACTCTTCAGTATAAACATATTTCTTATCATGTGAGGTCTCCATGACAGGCAGAGGCCCCTTTGATATGGTATAGACGTCGCAATCACGGGGAAACAGGCACCAAAAGAGTAGGTGAGAGGCCAGAAGTCAGCAGCAAATCAGGTTTAAAAGTGAAAGTTTCCACTCTGTTAGTCACAGCTCCCCCTGAAACTCCAGAACATCCTGTAAGACCTTGTTGTGTCTACCTTCAAAGTGAGTTTCTATCATTAGCAAGTGCGGAAACTCTCTGAGTAACATCACAGGATTCAATTGTGCAGTTTTGATTGTTTGGGTCTAGAAACGTAGGTATTGCTTCCAGTGTCAGGAAATACGTTCAATGTTCCCCCCGAGTTAACTCTGTGCTGTGCTGTGCTCAATCACGTCTGACTCTTTGCCACCCCATGGACTGTGGCCTCCAGGCTCCTCTGTCCATGGGGATTCTCCAGGCCAGAATCCTGGAGTGGATTTCCATGTCCTCCTCCAGGCAATCTTCCCGACCCAGGGATCAAACCCAGGTCTCTTGCATTGCAGGAGGATGCTTTACCTTCTGAGCCACCAGGGAAGCCCTGGCGGGGCCAACTATTAAACCTCCAGTGAGTTCCTCATTCACTGCTGATGTCACTTCTGCAGGAGCCCCAGCTAGGAAGTATTGACAGGACTCTGTACCCTAAGACTTCACTTCCTCTGAGTGATCAGCATTTATAGTCATTAGTGTCCCTGCCTCAGCTGATGTCCAGGACATCCCTTCATCCACACAAGGGAGCCTGGGGTGGGCAGTAAGGATGTCATTTGAACAGAGAACCAAGCGTGCAGCATTTACCGCAATGCTTTAGCAACAAAGAGCATTTGTGTGGCTATTCCCACACGTATGGACTTCCAAATCGTTAAGAATGAGCCTGCAATGCAGGAGACCTGGGTTTGATTGCTGGGTCAGGAAGATTCCCTGGAGAAGCGAATGACAATCTACTCTAGTATTCTTATCTGAAGAATCTCACGGATGGAGGTGCCTGGTGGGCTACAGTCCATAGGGTCACAAAGAGTCAGATACAATTGAACAACTAACACTTTCGCTTTCCCACGTGTCAGGAAGGGAAGGCAGGCTGTGCACGTGGCTTCCGTCGGGGAGACACATCCTCGCCCACAGACAGTGCACAAAGCTGTCCTCAGGACAGGGCTGATCCAGCAGCTCACCAGAGCCAGGGACCAGGCCATCTAGCCCTGAGCTGGCCACAGAACAAACAAACCATGCCACCTTGGGAATCTTGCCACAGGAGCTCCAGGCAGCAAACCTCAGAGCGAGCTCCTCAGACCATTGTGTTCAGGCCTCTCAGAGGAAAGATCGGTTTAGGGCAAAAGGAAGTTCTGAACTTAACAGGATTTTTCTGAACATACAAAACTGGAACAGGCTGGGAGCAACTAACCAGCCACATACAATCCTTCCGGGCAGCAAGCTGGGTGCACGGGGCCAGTTCGTCTGGGCCTGCAGTGGTGCCGACTTTAAAACTGCAGGTGGAACGCCAGCCCCCNTCAAACTGGTGCTGGAGAAGACTCTCGAGAATCCCTTGAACTGCAAGGAGATCAAACCAGTCTATCCTAAAGGAAATCAACCCCGAATATTCATTGGAAGGACCCATGCTGAAGCTGAAGCTCCAATACTTTGGCCACTTGATATGAATAGCCGATTCATTGGAAAAGACCCTGATGCTGGGAAAGATTGAAGGCAGGAGGAGGAGGGGATGACAGAGGATGAGATGGTTGGATTGCATCACTGACTCAATGGACATGAGTTTGAGCAAACTCTGAGAGATGGTGAAGGACAGAGAAGCCTGGCCTGCTGCAGCCAATGGGGTCACAAAGAGCTGGACATGACTTAGCAACTGAACAACAACAGATAAATATATAAAAGCAAGTTAAATATATTAATATATTTAAATCTTCTAATTTACATTCTTCTTGTCTCAATATTTGAGTAGTCAACTGCTCAGAGCAATGGATATTTGGCTTCCATTCGCTGAGATGATTAAATCTAAACTTTATCATTTGAATTTTAGTTAAAACTTACAGACTGTTCTTTCCTTAACAGAGGAACACCATTAGTTTTTCTTACACTTAACTACAAGTTAGAGTCAGAGAGAAATTTTCCTTCCATGGAGAACTGAGAATTGGAAGGGATAAAGGAAAAGGAGGATTTTTGTGTGCACATCAGAGAAAAGATTTCCTGACATAAAAAGCACTGATCTGTGAGAGATGAACATTGGTGGCTTGATCTATCTATTTCCAAAGGAAAGGAAAAAATGGCGGTCAGCACTTTGGTCCAAGAGTTCCTCACATCAACCACCAGCTGTTCCTCTGCCCAGGACTTGGGCAAAAAACCCAGCAATGATATGGTGATAAATAGTGTTTACTGAGCACTTACCACTGCCAGGCACTCCAGGGAGATCCTCTTTTATTTTAATTTCTGCTGGAAAAAATTACAGAAGATTCTGCAATGGGCAGAAGAGACTACTGGTCATCGTTCCCATGGAATGCCCCCAGTGCCTCTCGGGACGCTTGTCTTTGACTGAACAGGGCATGCTAGGGAGCTGACAGTCAGCTTGTGGAAAGTGGGCTTCAGCCCAAAAGCATGTGGAGCTCCATAACATCCAAAAAATGACTTTTCTTTTTACCACATTGATCACAATAAAGTAGGTGTCCCCAACCTCTCAGATCTAATGCCTGATGATGTGACATGGAGCTGACATAATAATAATAGAAATAAAGTACACAATAAATGTAATGCACTTGAATCATCCCCCCTCAACTCCCAGTCCATGGAAAAATTGTCTTCCATGAAACTGGCCTCTGGTGGCAAAAAGGTTGGGGACCACTGAAATAAAGCACATGCTATCGAGACGGAGTTTGACGTCCTCAGCACTCTTCAGTATAAACATATTTCTTATCATGTGAGGTCTCCATGACAGGCAGAGGCCCCTTTGATATGGTGTAGACGTCGCAATCACGGGGAAACAGGCACCAAAAGAGTAGGTGAGAGGCCAGAAGTCAGCAGCAAATCAGGTTTAAAAGTGAAAGTTTCCACTCTGTTAGTCACAGCTCCCCCTGAAACTCCAGAACATCCTGTAAGACCTTGTTGTGTCTACCTTCAAAGTGAGTTTCTATCATTAGCAAGTGCGAAAACTCTCTGAGTAACATCACAGGATTCAATTGTGCAGTTTTGATTGTTTGGGTCTAGAAACGTAGGTATTGCTTCCAGTGTCAGGAAATACGTTCAATGTTCCCCCCGAGTTAACTCTGTGCTGTGCTGTGCTCAATCACGTCTGACTCTTTGCCACCCCATGGACTGTGGCCTCCAGGCTCCTCTGTCCATGGGGATTCTCCAGGCCAGAATCCTGGAGTGGATTTCCATGTCCTCCTCCAGGCAATCTTCCCGACCCAGGGATCAAACCCAGGTCTCTTGCATTGCAGGAGGATGCTTTACCTTCTGAGCCACCAGGGAAGCCCTGGCGGGGCCAACTATTAAACCTCCAGTGAGTTCCTCATTCACTGCTGATGTCACTTCTGCAGGAGCCCCAGCTAGGAAGTATTGACAGGACTCTGTACCCTAAGACTTCACTTCCTCTGAGTGATCAGCATTTATAGTCATTAGTGTCCCTGCCTCAGCTGATGTCCAGGACATCCCTTCATCCACACAAGGGAGCCTGGGGTGGGCAGTAAGGATGTCATTTGAACAGAGAACCAAGCGTGCAGCATTTACCGCAATGCTTTAGCAACAAAGAGCATTTGTGTGGCTATTCCCACACGTATGGACTTCCAAATCGTTAAGAATGAGCCTGCAATGCAGGAGACCTGGGTTTGATTGCTGGGTCAGGAAGATTCCCTGGAGAAGCGAATGACAATCTACTCTAGTATTCTTATCTGAAGAATCTCACGGATGGAGGTGCCTGGTGGGCTACAGTCCATAGGGTCACAAAGAGTCAGATACAATTGAACAACTAACACTTTCACTTTCCCACGTGTCAGGAAGGGAAGGCAGGCTGTGCACGTGGCTTCCGTCGGGGAGACACATCCTCGCCCACAGACAGTGCACAAAGCTGTCCTCAGGACAGGGCTGATCCAGCAGCTCACCAGAGCCAGGGACCAGGCCATCTAGCCCTGAGCTGGCCACAGAACAAACAAACCATGCCACCTTGGGAATCTTGCCACAGGAGCTCCAGGCAGCAAACCTCAGAGCGAGCTCCTCAGACCATTGTGTTCAGGCCTCTCAGAGGAAAGATCGGTTTAGGGCAAAAGGAAGTTCTGAACTTAACAGGATTTTTCTGAACATACAAAACTGGAACAGGCTGGGAGCAACTAACCAGCCACATACAATCCTTCCGGGCAGCAAGCTGGGTGCACGGGGCCAGTTCGTCTGGGCCTGCAGTGGTGCCGACTTTAAAACTGCAGGTGGAACGCCAGCCCCCAACAGTGACCACGAGGCTGGGACGCGAGGAGGGGGCGGGGGATGGATTAAAGCCAGCACACCAATACCCCGATGTGCGCCTTCCGAGCTCTGACATTTTGATGGGAAGAATCTGCTACAGGACTTGGAAGTTCCAAGGCTCACCCTGCAGGGTATGGGGAAAGAGCAAGGAGGTCAAAGTGAATAATTACCTGTTATTGATGTATTACATTTAAAGACCCTGGCTAGGGATTAAAGACACTCTCAAGGCCGTTAACAGGCTGCAGTAAACAAGTCAAGTTTCAGACGGGAGGAGGAGGAAAGAATTTCTCAAGGATTTCCTCCGTCCTCCTGGAACCCTTGTAGGCAAGGCCAAGTGTGTGTGCGTGTGCATTGCAGAGGGGCATGTTTCCACCAGGAAAAAAAGCCACCACAGACGGGGAAGCTTTGTCTTCGTCCCCGAGTCAAGTCCCGTGACAGTCTTACTCTCGTTCAAAGACTTTGTCTTGTTAATGGTTAGATGCCTGGCACCTCAGATGGGTGGGCAGTCAGTAGGTGCACAGTGAACTTGGCTACTCAGCTGGCGGGTTGGCTGGTTGAATTCAATTTCTCTCTTCTTTATGCTTTCAGTAAAAAAAAAAGAAAAAGACTTTGTCACTGAAGTTACCAGTAGCCCACCAGACCCAGAGCCACTTTCCCGGGACCAGCCTGGAGATGGGAGAGTTTCTCCCTGGCAACATCCCCTGGGTGCCTCCTGGGGGGCGCACTTGACGATACCCTGTCTCTTTTTCTGTTTCCCCTTCTGTGGTAGCGGGTCTTCTGATCTCTCAGCTGAGGACTATTATTCTAATGAAAAACACTTCCAGGAAATCAGTCCAAGACAGACTTAATTTGATGTGGAAAAGAATTTCCAACGCACGTTACGTCCATCGGAAATTAAGATCAGCCTTAGCTTTCAAGTACCCAGATCTGAAGATGCCACAGAGCTTTGAAGGAAACGGGGAGGAGTGCTTTTCTGTGTGTGTCTGTGTGTTTTAGGGGAGAAAAATGAAGAAGAAAAAGGAGAGCCCGGGGTAGAAAAGAGTCATGATCAACATAATTACAACCTGCGGATGCCAGTGCCTGTCCCGAATTGAAGTCAAGTGGGCCACATGGGCCTCCTGGGAGCTGCCGGATGGTCTAGCCTACCCAGGAAGCGTCCACCTAGCCCTGGGAGTCCACCTAGCCCATCCACGCTGCTCAGGAACCCTCAGCCTGTTGGGCTCCACCACACACTCTGAACCAAGAGTCAAGGCCTCCCCATTGCCTCCACCTCACTTTACACATCCAGCTTCCACACGTGCCCTGGGTCTTCCATACCATGTCCTGCAGCCAGGCCCTCTAAAGTGTGTCACCAGGGAACACTCACCCAGCCCACAGCCAGCCTCTCTGCCCTCTCCACAAAGAAGGGATGCTGCTGCTGCTGCTAAGGCGCTTCAGTCGTGTCCAACTCTGTGCGACCCCAAAGACGGCAGCCCACCAGGCTCCCCCATCCCTGGAATTCTCCAGGAAAGAACACTGGAGTGGGTTGCCATTTCCTTCTCCAGTGCATGAAAGTGAAAAGTGAAAGTGAAGTCGCTCAGTCATATCCAACTCTTAGCGACCCCATGGACTGCAGCCTACCAGGCTCCTCCGTCCATGGGATTGTCCAGGCAAGAGTACTGGAGTGGGGTGCCATTGCCATCTCTGAAAAGAAGGGATAAACTCCCACATTTGTAGAGTGAAAAGGGACTTACCAATTTGGTACCTGAGTCCCAGGGAAATAAAAATTTCTCTCTACATACTATTAATAAGATGCCTCTCACGGCTCAGCATTGAGACCCACCTCCAGATCCTCCTTGGGACTGGACTTGGAGGCTGCGATGCCACCAGGCCTGACTCCTGCCTGGGAATTGCCCCCTCGCAGGTGTGCAGAAGCATACTAGGAACCATAACGGTAAATGTCATCCATCCATTTACACATCTTTTTATTCTGATGAAATATATCTATAATTAGCTGTTTCAACCATTAATTACAATCACAGTACTGTGCAACCATCAGCACAATGAGTTTCCAAAATTTTCATCACCCCAGACAGAAACTCTGTCCCCCCTTCAGTGACAATTCCCCTCTCTTCTCTCCCTACAGCCCTCGGAAACCTCTGTCTACTTTCTGTCTCTATGAATTTGCCTCTTCTGAATATTTCATGTAAGTGGACTCCTATTTGTTCCTTTGATTCTTGTTTATTTCACTGAGCATAACGTTGTTAAGGTTTATCTGTGTTTTCATTCTATGTACTGTGGAATTATGTTCCATCATATAAGTGCGTACTCAGTCGTGTCTGACTTTTTGTGACCCCATGGACTGTAGCCCGTCAGGCTCCTCGGTCCATGAGATTCTCCAGGAAAGAATACTGGAATGGGTTGCCACTTCCTTCTCCAGGGGGTCTTCCCAACCCAGGGATTGAACCCTCATCTCCTGAATTGCAGGTGGGTTCTTTACCACTGAGCTACCTGGGAAGCCCCTCTATTGCATATGTATACTGTATTTTATTTATCCATCCATCCATCAATGGGCATCTGGGCTTCTTGCGTCTCCTGGCTGCTGTGAACATACCTGTTGGAGCCCCTGCTTCAGTTCCTTTGGGTGAATACCTAGGGGTGTGAGGGGGTTGCCAGGTCACCCCTTCACTTATGTTTGATGAACGAATGACAGGGTTTCCAACAGCCTCATGGATTTGGGCACAGACCCCAGAACGTAGCACAGCCGGGGAACTCTGTGTGGCCGATGCCACGTGCAACGGCTGCCCTGGGGCCAAGGGGTGGGGGCCCTCCTGGGACCCCATCGTCTCCATCTTCTCAATGCACTCACTCCCAGCCTGACAAGCTACCAGGAACAGGACAAGATACGACTGGTTCCCAAGCTCTCCTGGTCCCTGACACCCAGGATGGATCACCCAGAGAGGCAAACGCCCTCCACGGCCTGTCAAGAAAGTGGCCCTAATGCCACCCTTTCTCAGTCACTCCAGAAAGATCTCAAGGTAAGGGATTTGTGCTTGTCAGGGAAAATCCACTCTAATACATTAGACCAACCTTCAGTGTTTGATCTTGAACACCTCTGCCCACCTCATGACCAAAACAGACACCTTCCCTGGAGGTGGAACCTGGGAA
Organism: Neotragus pygmaeus; assembly: GCA_006410875.1. NCBI lineage: Eukaryota > Metazoa > Chordata > Mammalia > Artiodactyla > Bovidae > Neotragus > Neotragus pygmaeus. The sequence goes on along the minus strand of SJYV01034224.1, from coordinate 1,907,419 downwards.
CACAGGGGGCTGACATCAATCTCAGACAGAGAATGATAGACACCCCCAGGGTGGGGTCGGGGCAGGGAGCAGGTCTCCAGGGCAATGTCAGCCTTGAGAGAAAGATGCAGGAGTCACTGGCATACAGGACGAGGTGGCCCAGCCTGGGCGACAGCTTGAGAGGAGAAGACCAAGAGCTGAATTCTGAGGAATTCTGACATTTAAGAGATGAGTCAGCAAAGAATTAGAAGGACAGCAAAATATCACAGAGGTCAAGGGAAGCAGTCCAAGTTGCTGACCACCAGCATCCAGTCCACCCAAGTCCTGGGCACATGAAGGGTTCCCCCTGGATCTGACAGCTCCTGGGACCATGAGGTCTCACACATCTCAGGGAGCAGTGATCATGTGTGAACTGGATGGGGCATGCTTGGCACATTTGGAACAGAGGCCGTATACACAAGAGACACTTGGATGCTTACTGCATAAGTAAATGCAGAAATAAACACTTGGCAAAAAGCAATTAGAACCATCTATCACTGCTGAGTACATGACCCGCTATGCTGAGATTAGAAGATGAGCCTGTTCACAGCTGCTAAGCAGCTACAGGAGAGCTTTCAGTTGTTTAAACGGGAGAAACACTATTTACTGATATAACTGTGAAGCAGTCCGTGATTGTAATAAATGCAATAAGTCCATCATTAAATGCACTACTACAAGGTGATTAGAAGATACCAGACTTTGAAAATCCAATGATCTGAAACACTAGAACTTGCTCTCACTCAAGCAGAGATTAATTTTTCTCACCTAAAGCTAAAGGCAATACCAAGAGTCTGAACACTTTTGTTGTTGTTCAACAGTCGTGTCTGACTCTTTGCAGATCCATAGACTGCAGCACACTTGGCTTCCCAGTCCTTCTCTAGCTCCCAGAGTTTGCTCAGATTCAGTCTATTGAGTTGGTGGATGCTATCCATCCGTCTCATCCTCTGCCTCCTGCTTCTTCTTTTGCCCTCTATCTTTCCCAGCATCAGGGTCTTTTCCAATGGGGTAATCTTATGTTAGCCAACATAGAAGATGATGGTGATGCAGAGGTCTCCTGGAGAACCACACAAGCCAAGGGCCAGCTCATCACAGGCTAGTACACCCAGAGCCCATCCTCAGCCCGCTGTCGTGGGCAACCAGGAGCTTCCATGGACCCTGCTATTGCCCTGGAGGCAGGGAGAAATAAAACAAAATCATCTGCATAACAGGACACAAATCCTCATGCGTGTGCCCTGCTTTCATTCAGAGTGGCCCTCGCTGATAACCGGGTCATGTACTCCACTCACTGGGAACACTGCAACTTGGGCAGACAGACCCACTGTGGGGTTCAACTCCCCTGTCATTTCAAAAAAGGTGTGGGCACAGGTAACGCAAACTGTTTGCCCTCCAAACTGCACCGGGCACACTGCCCATCTGACCCGTACAACCTCCCACAGCTGGGTGTTAGCTTAGCAACACACAGCAAAAGAAAATACTCCCGATAGTGAAGTGGCTTTGTCATCAGCAGCCTTTCTAATGGTCTCTGTGCAGCAGATTTCCGTTTGCTCCGTGTGGCGGGACCACCATCCTTGTTCAAACTCCACCCACACCATCCTCACCCGTGCGGCTAAGACCAGACTTCCTCAGAGAGTCACTTGGCAAAGGTAAGGACTTGGACACTTGCCAGTAATGAAGTGTTTCCACCCAGGATTCTGGAAGGGATGCAAGGTTGTGACCCTCTCCTCTGGCCCCCTCTATGCCCAAGACTGTTCTCTGAGTCAAGCATGTGGCTTGGCAGCACCTGGTACCCACAGGCAACCCTGACTGATGGGACAGAATTGTCTCCTGCTGGATTTCTTTCTTGCCTGTGACCCGAAGATACCTTCATCAGACTCTTTATGGTCGTGGATCTTAATCTCCCTTGTTTCAGAAATTACACCCAAGGCTGCAAGAAGCTAACTGCACAACGTCCTGCTTTATGTGGCATTTTCCACTGATGTCTGTAAAATTCAAATCCAAANGACCCGAAGATACCTTCATCAGACTCTTTATGGTCGTGGATCTTAATCTCCCTTGTTTCAGAAATTACACCCAAGGCTGCAAGAAGCTAACTGCACAACGTCCTGCTTTATGTGGCATTTTCCACTGATGTCTGTAAAATTCAAATCCAAAATTTAGCTTCCATCTTCAAGATTATTAAGCATTTTCATCTGAGTTTTTCTTTTTTTCACTTAGTGCTTTTAAGAAAGAAAAATTTGTAAGTGTGCTTGTGTACAGGGCAAAGGATTTGAATGATGTTTCTGGTGATTATCCCTCTTAATCAGCAACCCCAAACGTCACCCCGAGCACCTCATGCATTGCTAAGCCATGTGTTTGCAATCGGCAGCTGCTCTATGAGCCCAGCCAGCGCACGTGTTTGGCTTTTGAATTCAATTTCAGCAACCTTGAGAAGGCGCAGCAGAGCCCAGCAGGAATGTGAAGGGTGTTTGCTTAATTCAGGTTCCATGGAAGCCAGACAGCGTCCACCACATCCACTCCAGGATGCCCACTCGCACATGTGCAGCTGTCACACTTGATTCTGGGCCTCCAAGGCACGTGCGTGTAAGGGGCAGGGAACGAGAAGGTCCACAGCCTGCTTGACCGAAGGCCTGTTGGGCAGCGTGAAACACCTGGACATCTGCGGTGAACGCTGGAGAGCCCTGCCGGGCTGCGGGTTCTAATCAGCCAGTCTGATCAAGTGCCCACTGTTGGGCTGTCTCTCACATCGTCCGACATCTGGAGGGAAAGGCGGAGGGAGTATGTTCCCCTGGTCCCAAGCGCCAGATATGTGCCATCGCCCTGCAGTACTGTCCAGATGCCGGCCATCCCCTACATTCTTCCAAGCGAGTCTTTCCCCAAAGCCTTCTTGCAAGTCAGATGAAGAAGTCTAATTAGGGCTTCCTCACCCGGGCACTTTCGGCCACCACAACCCTTTAGAAGAGGCCGGGTACAAATAAGGAAGTGTTTTATTGTGAGACTCAGGAATTTTCTAATTATAACTCTGTTTTTAAATAGACTTATTTACATAGATGTGAATGTAGGAGTGTTTACCTGAGGTGTGTGAGTGTGTGTGCGTGTGAGTGTGTGTGCGTGTGTGTGTGTGTACATGTAGGTGTTGGCAAGAGCCTGGATTTCAAAACAAGGCTCCCAGTCATCATGAATCTGAAAAACTTTCCAGAAATACAGATCCCTATTCCCAAACTGGATCCATGGCACCAAAATCTCCAGTTCTGGAACCAGGAATTGGTATTTCTAAAATGCAGTCAGCAGGTTCTGCCATCAGAGCATAGAATGGCACCTGAGGACAGGAAGCAGGGACTGAACGATGGCCACGCTGCCGCTGACTCTAATACCGACGGTTAACGTTCCCTGAATTCTGGCCAGGTGCCAGGCACGGTCCTCAGGACCTGATGGACGCCTGTTCATCTGAGCCCCACATCACCGAGGTATTACACTACAGCATTTCCACTTTAAAACTGAGGGAATGGGAAGGCACACACAAAACTGCCAAAGTGGAGCCTCAGAGATCGTGGTCTGAAGAGCTGGTTCTTGTTAAACTACGAGCTCCAGGCAGACATCTGTCCCTGCGCCCCCCTGGTCTCCAGTTGATTGGGACTGAATCGGGAGATTAATCTCTCCTCTGATCTGAACCCGCCTATTTGTTTTGCAGATGAGGAAGTTTTGAACTAGAGAGAGTGAGTAAGCGACTCTTCTGGGAACACCCAGATGAGAACTTAGATTTCCTAGTTTGATCAGGGCTCTTATGAAAGCACCGAGCTTCTGGTCTCATGACTGTGCTCCCTCCGTGATATAAACACTAACAAGTCCCCCTGCCCCACAAAGAGAGAGTTAATGGTGCTCCATAAGCTCTAGCCTTAAGGATCTCTGGAACTAAGACTCCTAGAATGCCATAGTAACCCCTACAGCATTCTGGGGTTGGCTGGCTGGTCTGTTTGTTTGTTTAGGGATCCAGATAACAAATATCTCCAAATTCATCTTAGAAGCTTGTTTGCTCAATCCCAGTTCCATGAACATTTGCTTAGGGGTAAAATAGGAAAAGGGTTGCCTCGTGGCCTTTGGAGACAGCAGACACATCTTATCAGTTTCCCCAAGGGTCCCACCTCCCTCGCTTGTTGCTAAATTTCCAGTTAAATGGCCATCAGCTGCAGAACCTTCTTTTGCCAAGAGACTCACCAAAACCAGCTGCCTAAAGGGTCACTCAGCAAATGGGTCAGAGTGACGTGGCCAAAGGAATTATTTGCTGCCTTCAAGCTCCAAGAAAGCCCACTGGACTTTGTGTTTTCTTCTTAGCGGAGGCAGTGGGAGATGCAAAACTTACCTTCTGATAAGTTTTGGAGCGCCGGGCCCCTTAAGATGTTTCTGTGAGATCAACTCCACCCTCTGCCACACACAGGTCTTATCAAGTCTGGGTTGTTTCTCTCCAGCTCTGTCCCTAGAGTCCGGTCAGCGTGAAGTCATCAGTTACCATGATGTCCTAGACCGGTGCACTATCCTGCTTGGTGCAGAGACCAGCAGGAGCCCCATGGATCATACAGTGGCGGAGGGACAGATGGTCAGTTCAGCAGAGGTGTGTCACCTGCCCTGCTGGGAGACAAATTACTTCTTGTGGTCCTTAGCAGCAGGTACAGAGGGAAAAGCGCCCACCAGCCTAATGACTGCATACCACCAGACACTGGAGGACACAGAGAACACGCACCCGGAGTAGCCACTGCGCTGAGCCACCATCTGACTGGGTCCACAGTGACCCACGGTTAGTTCCTCAAACCCACTCATCCTCTCTCTGCATGGGCGGAACAGGCAAGGTAAGGGGAAAAACGGCAGGCTGCATGGCTCTGACCTTCACATCCCTGGCAGTGGCCCCAAGCTCTGCAGTCCCAGGGACGCCCAGAGGCTGTTCTGGAGTCTTCCACTTGGCCTTTCCCACCCGAAAGCCTGTGGGTCACTCCATGTGTCAGAGGAGCAACGTGGGAATTCTGCCAAGTGTGTCCGTCCAGACGATGGAGTCGAGAACTAGACATACACGTGGGACCGACTCAGAGATACACCTGGCCGGCAGCGGGGGACCTGACTCCAACACCCCCTCCCCTGGCTGATGGATTGTGGTGGCCCGTGAGTCCCAGTTAGGCTTGCATACCCAGCCCACCCCGCTGAAGTCTCCTCTCCCCCTCCCCAGGGCACGGCCTCCCTGGGAAATGGCCAAGAGGGACACTGGGGCGGGGGTGGGGCGCCTCACTGCAGACCCGCTCTCAGCGACCGGGTGGTGGTCACGCCCCTACACCCTGGCTCCTCTCCAGACACCCCCAGCGTCGGCGAGCACCCCCTCACACCGGGCCTCATGCAGCCCTGCAATCCCCGAGGTGCCACTATTTGGTGAATTTCGGTCCTTAGCCTCCAGAGAGGAACAGGCTGCCCAGACTCCTCTCCCCTTGTGTGAGTGTCTGGATATAAATCTGTTGACACCTTAGAAAGAGGCCGCAGGAGTCGGGTGTTATAAACCCCTCCGTCTCATTTCCTGGGGCTGCTGGAATAAACGACCTCAAATCAGGGGCTTAAAACAAATGAGATGTGCTCTTTCCCAGCCTTGGAGGCCCCAGTTAGAAACCAGAGTGTGGCCAGGGTGATGCCCACTCTGAAGGCTCCAGGGGGTACCCTTCCCGGCCCTTCCAAGTGGTCCTTGGCTCGTGTGGCATCCATCTGCGCCTCGGTCGGCCAGGCGGCCTCCTCTGCACGCGTCTCTACGTCCTCTCCTGCTCTGACAGGACACGGTGTCTGGACTCCAGGCTCACCCTGCTCCCATGTGAGCTCAACTCACGTCTGCACTGACCCTGATTATGAATAAGGTCACACCTGCCAGTCTGCAAGCAGGTGAATGGGGGCAGGAGGGGCGGGGAGCACGGCCTCTCACAGTGTGTCTCGGCCCGACTCACCCAGCNGAGGGGAGTGGGGGGCAGGAGGAGGGGTTGCAGGGGTGGGGTTAGGGAGGCAAATTCCCGCCTGGGAACACTCCAGGCTGGCTGTGCGTGGACTCACAGCAAGACAGTGAGTGATAATGGGGGTCAGGAGTTTAGAGTCTTGTCCGCTTAAACTCTCCCCTCAGACCAGAGAGGTCTGAGTCCTCCCAGGCCATCAGGGCCTTACTGTGCTCTCCAGGGGACAGCTGTTTCAAGGCCTCACTAGAAGGAGGGAAGATTTGGTGGGGGGCACTGCCTCTCCTCATTGCGGGGAAGATGGATTTTCTGACGTGGCAACCCAAGCAGGCGGGGCTTTTCCCTTAATGCCCACTAGACTCGGAGAGCCATGGGCAGTGAGGGTTTATCACGCGAAGCTGGAATGTCCGAGCATCAGTTTTAAAAGCCTTACAACTATTTATGAGGTGAGGTTCAACCTCAGTGGAATTTGTGGAGTGTATGGATTTGTATTTCTTAATCCTCAGAAACAGCACGTGTCTGTGTGGCTTTAGACCAAAGAAACCAATGCTGCTCCATCTTTCTGATCATTTAGACCAACCTGAGTATTTCTAGGTGTTGTTTGTTTTAATTCATTCTCTCTGCCCTCCAACACTTTAAGAGATGTTATATAAAACCACCCTTAATTATTTCAAAATGAAATTAACTTCCAGTGTAATTTTGAGAGTGACCATCGGTGACAGAGCTTTTATATTAGTAGCAACGAGTAAAAATCAAACGTTGCAATACAATATATATTTTCATGTCTAACTGCATCTGCTCATCTTTGAGGCTACTTGATTGAATCAGTGATCATGCCTTTTATTTATGAACTATGGACTGCCCGAGGTAAGAATAAGCCATTGCCACACAGAAGGAGGTTTTTCAAGCATCTGCGTGTAAAACCCAGTTTTCCAAAGGTTTCCATCTGCGAAGTGCTTGGGAAAATAGGAGTCTTTTCTTAGCAGCCTGGCTCTGGAGACTGGGTTCCGTTATTGTTGTTCAATAGCCAAATCATGTCCGACTCTGCATCCCCATAGTCTGCAGCAGGCCAGGCTTCCCTGTCCTTTGCTATCTCCCAGAGTTTGCTTAAACTCGTGTCTATTAAGTCAGTGATGCCATCCAACCATCTCATCCTCTGGTCCCCCCTCTCCTTTTGCCTTCAATCTTTCCCAGCACCAAGGTCTTTTCCAGTGAATCAGCTCTTCATATCAGATGACGGAGGTATTGGAGCCTCAGCTTCAGTATCAGTCCTTCCAATGAATATTCAGGGTTGATTTCCTTTAGGACTGACTGATTTTATCTCCTTGCTATCCAAGGGACTCTCAAGAATCTTCTCCAGCATCATAATTTGAAGCATCAGTTCTTAGGCACTCAACCTTCTTTATGGTCTAGCTCTCACATCCATACATGACTACTGGAGAAACCATAGTTTTGACAATAGGAACCTTTTCAGCAAAGTGATGTCTCTGCTTTTTAATATGTTATCTGGGTTTGTCCTAGCTTTTCTTCCAAGGAGCAAGTGTCTTTTAATTTTGTGTCTGCAGTCACCATCCACAGTGATTTTGGAGCCCAAGAAAATAAAATCTGTCACTATTTCCACTTTTCTCCATTTATTTCCCATGAAGTGATGGAGCCAGATGCCATGATCTTAGTTTTTTGAACGTTGAGTTTAAGCCAGCTTTTTCACTTAACATGACATTATAAAGCAATGATACCCCAATTTTAAAAAAAGGTATATGTATATGTATGTATAACTGAGTCGCTTTGCTGTGTATCAGTAATTAACACATTATAAATTAATGATACTTCAGTTAAAAATTTAAAAATAAGTAAATAAATGTCATGATTGTCTCCATTTTTCACAAGGTACCTCTCTGCAGTGAATAGATCCTGACAAGGACAAGGTCCCAGTGACCTAAAGCATTGCCTTCACCCCACTGGAGTGAGTCCTAACCCCATCGGTGGATATGGGTCCCACCCTTACATGTTTACTCAGAGCCAAGTCCTTTGGGGGGCCTGAGGGCAAAAGACCCTTGCAGGACAGGGAGGACAGGCAGAACCGGGGAGGGGCTGGCTGGGCTGACCTTGCCTGGGCCAAAGTAAACAGGCCCTTTGTGGCCATTATTTTAATTAGATAATTCAATCAGTCTTGACAGACTTTCTAAACACAGACAGGAGCACGCCCAAACTGCCACAGGGTCAGTGATCCTGAAAAGCTGATTTTTCCACTCCCTCCTGGATATAAAAATAATGAAATCTGGGAAGAGTTTTATTAACTTTTTTTTTCCCCTTCACACAGTACCACTGAATTTTTTTCCAAAGGTCTAGAGAAGAAAACAAGCCAAGAACCAATTTTTTAAAGGAAATTATTTGTTTCTCCTAATCTTTGTAAAGCAGTGTTAGTCACTCTGTTGTGTCCAACTCTTTGCGAACCCATGGACTATAGTCCAGCAGGCTCCTCTGTCCATGGAATTCTCCAGGGAAAAATACTGGAGTAGGTAGCCATTCCCTCCTCCAGGAGACCTTCCCGACCCAGGGACTGAACCTGTGTCTCCTGCATTGCAGGCAGATTCTTTACCATCTAAGCCACACACACACATACACACACACAAAAAAAACCCCAGGTGATGGCAAAAAACCCAATGAGAAAACTGGTATCCACAGGCTCCACCCTCCCCCTGCTCTGCCCCCTACCAAGCAGACCCCTGGTTGCAGCAGCTGGCCTTCTGGGGGGATGGGGAGGAAGCGGGCAAGATGGGTGGAGGTGCAGGTGGCAGGAATCTGATGCCAGGTCAGGATGCTTTAACTTTCAGAAAAGCATAATTAATAGGAAAAAACAATACACATTTGAATGAATTTCTTCTTCCTTTTCAGAAGCAACCTAATACTCTCTCAGTCAAAGGGAGCAAAGGAATACAAAGACCTGAGTCCAAATGATGTTTCAAGAAGACTTTCCGTTTCTGCTCATCTAGGACGGTCCCTTTCCCTGGAGGGCAGTCTCCTGACTTATTGTCTCTTAAAGACTGTTTCAGGACCCCTCAGGGCCTGGCCTC
>SJYV01034224.1:1870398-1897497 GCA_006410875.1 Neotragus pygmaeus | reverse complement strand
GTGCTCTGAAGGCCCTGGACTTGCCCTGGCTTTCTTACTATTATAAGCTCTGCCGCCCGCAACCAGTCATCAACCCCCACCACCTGACTTCCCCCCTTCCCTCCCAGAGCAGCTCCCACCCGACACAGGCTGTCCCGTGGAACACACTGTCCTCCTAGGAAAGTCAGACCCAGTGGTTTCTACACAAGCTAGATGCTCATCCTTAGCTACTTCAGTGTGTCACAGTCATTTTCTTCCAAACTGTAACTTGATTTTCATTTTTTTAGTGTCTTTTGGTGATTCAAATTTCTCATTTTATTGGGATCAAATGTATTGTGACAGTCGCTTAGTTGTGTCTGACTCTTTGCAATCCCACGGACTATGCAGTCCATGGAATTCTCCAGGCCAGAATACTGGAGTGGGTAGTCTTTCCCTTCTCCAAGGGATCTTCCCAACCCTGGGGTCATTGCAGGTGGATTCTTTACCAGCTGAGCCACAAGGAAAGCCCAAGAATACTGGAGCAGGTAGCCTTTGGCTTCTCCAGGTGATCTTCCCAACCCAGGAATTGAACTGGGGTCTCCTGTATTGCATGCAGATTCTTTACCAACTGAGTTATCAGGGAAGTCCTGAAAGTCGCTCAGTCTTGTCCGACTCTTTGCAACCCCATGGTCTATACAGTCCATGGGATTCTCCAGGCCAGAATACTAGAATGGGGAGCCTTTCCCTTCTCCAGGGGATCTTCCCAACACAGGGATCAAAGCCAAGTCTCCCGTATTGCAGGCAGATTGTTTACAAGCTGAGCCACTTTTTAATATATTGCTTGTGTTTTTCTGTGTCTTGATTTTTAAAAAAAAATTCTCTCCAAAGGACATAATGATGTGCTGTTATAATCTTTTCCAGTGTTTTTTTTTTTTAAATTCACATTTAAGTGTTAACACAACTGAAATTCGTTTTTGTTACATATGAAACAGGCCATGATTTTTATTTGTTTTCATATGGATAACCATCTGTCCCAGCTGCTTTTGTTAAATAGTCCATCCTTGTGTGCAATGAATTCTATGTCACCTACCAAGTTTCTGCCTGCAAGTATCTAACTTTGTGCCTGTATACCAAAGACGTGACTTTGTTCTCAGATCTCAGAAACCAACCCAGCACTGCAGGGCCTGCTCCAGCCAACCCCTCAGCTTATTCACATCTTTTCCAACTGTGAGAAACATGGTTCTCGTTACCTACAACATATCTGCTCTTTTGCTCAATCCTAGAATAAATACAAAAAAGTAGGTTCAATAGTTAAAGAAGAAGAAAAGAAAAGGACAGACCCAAGCAAAAGAGAGGACATGATGAATGCCCCAAAGATGCAGGTCTGGGAGAGAAAGACACAGTCTGCCCTGTCCCTGTCCTTGAAGAGCAGTGATCTAGATCCCTGGCTCCCGGCAGATCACACAGCAGCCTTATCGGACAGCCAGCACCCACCAGGAGCGGAGTGGAAGTGGGGACCAGCGTTTAGTACCCACCCAGGAGCAGAGCGGATGCAGGGACCAGAGTGCAGACAGGACAGCTCAGTGCTGGGTGGGCTTCAGGGTGGCAGGCAGTGCCTCCTGATTAGCTTGGTCCCATACACATCCATCCTTCTCAACCAAGAAGAGCATACAGCATCCTCTTCCCGGCTTATCGTCCTGCACAAGGGAAGCCATAGAGAATTACAACAAAGGGGATCTTGTTTCTCTGTTTAATGCCCTCTAGAGACTGGTTTGGAGACACAGATTCAGTACATTCACCTCCTCATCAATTTTATCTATTCTTCAGAGTCACTTTGTGGGCTTGGAGGTGCCGTCAACCCACTCAGAAGCAAAGAAATGGGGACAACAGCTTCTGTCCTGCGGGCAGCATAGCAAAGAGCCAGGGGCTTCCAGATGAACATTTGGGAGCTTTGTTCTCCACTGAAGCCTGAAATATCTGGTGGGAACCATCTGGGGGGCATCTGGGGGAGGTGACGACAGTGCGGGGGGCCCAGCCCCAGACTTCAAAGCCAGCTTCCCACCCCGCAGTGAAGGAAGTTCCCCTCGCCCCACATGCCTGCCTGGCTGAATATAAATCCATCTGGGTTTATACTGTGCAGCCTCTAATTGAATCACATTCTTCATTTGTTTGATTCAAAAGTAAGAAGCCATCCTGAGTCCTCCCTGGGAAGCCTGCGAGGCTGCGAGGGGTGGGGGTTTCTCGGCTCCTGGAAAGGAGGGATCCTGCCTCCAGCATCCACCACAGAGTGATTTGGGGGCTGAAAGGTAAAGGTGCAAAGATGGACCAGTTCTAGGAAACCCATTACCATAACCCCTACATCAAGAAGCCCAGAGAAACCGTCAGCCCATGAGATGCCTAAGAGGTGTTTCAGGGTGTCATCCCTCCTTTTTGATGGAACCAAAACTTCTAAGTAGAGTCAAAGCAGGTGGCACGTCCTTGATATGATGGAATGTATACCTGGAGGAAGGAGCCAGGCAAGCGGGCCCCTGCCACCCTGGTGTCCAGAATCACACGGGAGATGTAAACAGATGAAGAAGAGGGAGATACAGCAGAATGGTCCCTGCTTGTAGATGATATGATTACATACCAGAAAATCCAGGAGAATTCATTAAAAATTATAATTTAGAAAAACCTCCTCACAAGTCAGTACCTAGAAAATCTTAAGTCCATGAAATCAGTTTCTGGTTCCGCAAAGTTGCTTTCTTTCACTCATTTGGCAACTACTAAGCACCTGCTGGTTTCCCGTGGTGGCCTGGATGCTGGCAATTTACAGAGCAGAGCAGACCCGCGCCTCCCCTGTGCAGATACCTCCTGAAGCTGGACGGCAAACAGGGGCGTCAGCAGGTACCCCAAGTCCAGGAGGTGGCACTCCAGTGGTGAAAAATAGGGTGAAGGAGGCAGCCAGTGACCAGATGAGGGATCCAGTGACTGGATGGGGAATCCAGTGACCAGCTGGGAGATCCATTGACTGGGTGAGGGATCCACTGACCAAGTGAGTGGATCCAGTGATAGGGTGGGGGATCTAGAGACTGGGTGAGGCATCGCGTGTCCAGGTGAGAGGCTGCTGTCTTTGCAGGAAAAATAGACAAGTTATCTCTGCAGAGCTGACTTGGAGAGGCAGAGGCCTCAGCAACTGAAACTGAAATTGAGGCTCCTTTGACTTCCCTCAACCCAGCAGAGCAGAATAGTTGGGTCCAGGGGAGGCTGGAGAAGAAGAGGGAGGGAGGACACCACAGGGAGGACATCGGGTCCCAGGGTGGGTCTGAGAAAGTGTGGGGCCACCAGGAAATGAGGCCAGAGGCCTCAGAGGACCCCCTCAGAGCCCAGGGGCCTGTGAGGAAGACTGCAGCTGGTGCTGTTTAGAGGGCTGTGAGCAGAGAAGCAGTGTGATCTAACTTTCTGTCAAAAGAGAGTGGGACATGCTGAAATGCCATCTCACACCCATGAGGATGGCTTCTGTCCTAGAGATAAACAAGAACAGACAAGAACAGGTTTTAGCCAAGATATGGAGAAATTAGAATGCTTGTTCACTGTTGGTAGGAGTGTAAAGTGGTGTAGTCACCACTATGGAGTACAGTATGACATCTTCTCACAATATGAAAAATAGAATTACTATATAATCCAACTATTCCACTTCTGGGTATTTATCCTCAAAACCACTGAAAGCAGGGACTCACCCAGATATTTGCTCACCCATGTTCACAGCAGCTCTATCCACAGTAGCCACAGAGTAGAAACCACCTAAGTGTCCACCAACGGGTGAACGGGTAAATAGAATGTGGTCTGTGCCTACGTGTAAAATTATCCAGCCCAAAAGAGAAGGACATTCTGACACCTGCTACAGCAGGGATGAACCTCCAGGACTTTATGATAAATGAGGTAAGCCAGTCCCCAAAGACAAAGACTTCATGTATCTACTCACATGAGGGACCTAGAGTGGGCAAGCCCACAGAGACGGGAGGTCAGCTGGGGGTTACTTACCAATGGCTGGGGGAGGGGTGGGAGAGGTTGTGCAACCTCAGACTTCAGTTTTGTAAGATGACAAGAGTCTGGAGGTGGATGGTAGTGTAACAATGTGAGTGTAATTAACACCACCCAACTGTGCACTGAAAAATGGTTAGAAATAGACCATTCATGTTCTGTATATTTTACCACAATTGAGAGAGAGAGAGGAGGAAGAAAAAAGAGGACAAGGAGGAAGAAGAAGAGGTAGGGAAGGTGTGGAGCGGGGGGAGAAGAAGGCAGCCTGGGTTAAACAGTTTTTATTAAAATCTCGTTGTACACATCACATGACCTGAGGGGCCTCTGCTGACAGTCAGGTGCTACTGCCCAGGCGTGCACAGGGCACAGCAGGCAGGTGGCCCTGCAGGTGGGAAACGAGGGCCACCTCGTGAGGCCCCCACAAGGCACACAGCACGCCTGCTTGCCCTCCCCTTCAGGGACAAGGCAGGCCGACAACCAGAAATATTTAACAGCAACCAAAACCCTCACGGCCATTTCTGGGAAAATGGCAAAGGGCGGTCTCATTCATGACTCACAGCAAAGCGTTTTACGAGCCTCTGGCCCACCTCCTTCTCAGCGTTCCCCCCCTCCGAGTCCCCTCTTCCCTGCTAGCAACCCCCATCTGGATCTCATGCAGGCAGAGCCCCACCCACCTGGCTGTCTCAACTTGCTTCAACCGGACAGAGTGGGCCAGAACCAGCAGAGAGAGACCTCTTGCCCACGCTGGATCCAGGGGCTGTGAATACTCATATCCTCCCCATGCAGAGTGCATTGGGGGGCTCATTTGATTTTCCTCCAAGTGACCAGAGTGTGGAGGTGGAGCTGCTAGCAAAATTCTGTGAGACCCCAAAGGCTGAGGGACGAGCAAGGTGACTGGTGGCCTCCCTGGGAAGGGGGATGGGGAAGATAAGAAACAGCCCTGGGACCATGTCCTTTAAGTGAGGACAGTGTCAGCCTGCAAAGTCACCCCCCCAGACCTCTTCGTGACCATGGCACTGGACAGAGCCCTGACTTCAGCTGCCTCCAGGCCCCCATCTTGATCTCTTAGGCTGCCCCCCACCTCCCCAGAAAGAACTCCCTTTGGGAGGGCAAGTGCTCGGCCAACTGGATTTCACCATCAGACTGTAAGATGGCCTGTCCCTACAGAACCTCCTGATAAAGGAGAAACACAATCACGTCTCACACAGCTCCCCTAAACCTCATCAGCACCAGGGAAGGACTCCAAGCCCAGGTGCCAAGACTCACGCTAGCCCACTCCGGGATGGGCCCACCTCCCAGAAGGTTACTTGTGAGAGCCGTCTGAGTCTGGGGCACTCCTAGACCCAGGAGCTGGGCTGGTCCTTTTCTATCAGGGTGTCGTCTCTCTGGCTGACTCAGGTGAGACCAGACCCCCGGGCAACTCCCGGCAGGTCACTGCTGGTTCACACCATTGCGACATCTTCCGACTCAAGGCCAAGCCCAGAGTTTCTGTGGTTCTGGGTTTTCCATTTGATGTGGTTTTTGAAAATACAACTAATCCTTAAAGAGCATCTCTTATTTCAAACCACAGCTCGAGGCCATTTTCCAGAAGGAGGGTAAACACTGCTCCAAACGTCCTCCTCCCACTTTCATCTTAGGGACCAGTTAACTGAGCCCTGGAGGCAGAGCTGAGGAGGTGGAGATGCCCACTTTCCCCTGCTGAAGCCCGATAGACCCCAGCACGGGCAGTGGTCCCTGAGCTGTGAGCATCTCTGGCAGGTGGCCCCAAGGGCCGGATTTGCTCACTCTCACTCTGGGCGTCTACTGCCCACTACAGAGGAGCAGCCACATCTGATAAAGGAGGAAATGAGTAGAACTGGCTGATGGCCAAGCGACAGCCCCAAGTTATCAGTTTGATTTCTCTGTCTTTGGATGTTTGTTCTGAAAAGACGCATTTTGCCTATGAAGTGGTTCCATGCCATTTGTCACAGCAAACGTGATGAAGCAGACACCAAAGCTCAAGTTCAAGTGTGCATCTTCATGTATCACACGTGTGCTGCGTCACTGACAAATGCCAAAAGCACCAGCTCCAGGTCTTCCTGGCCGAGTAGCAGCGGCAGCTGGTCCCACCGCTGTGAGCCGCGAGCTCTGCACCCCTCCTTCAGGCTGCAGCGATGCTGGGGCGGCCTGGAGGGTGGCGGTGGTGCCAGCAGAGGACACGCCCTGCCGTATCTGAGGTAAGGGCCATGCGAGCATCTACCTGCCGTGTATCAAGCTGGCACCTTGTGCTGTGTTAGGCCTATGACAAGAGCTCATTGCACTTTCACAATGATTCCATGATAGAGACCCTTCTGTTTTCATATGACCTCTGAATCCTGCTCACAGGAGGCTGTTTATGACACTCTGGATGGCAGGCATCCCTGCCCTCCCCCCGGATGCCTGAGTTGTGTTGCTCCTGGGATCCATGTTTCTCTGGTCCCTGGTGAGGATGAGCTTAGGGACAGGCTGCTTCTGGGCCTAAGGAGCAGGGAAAACTCCTTCCAAGGAAAGAAGGTACTTGGTGACGATGGAGGCTCACAAGGAACAGGGCAGACCAAAAAAAGGAGGTGGACTGCCCTGCCAGGTGGCCGCCACACAACCTGTCCCCAGCTTGGGCCCAGGACAGGCACTGGGGGCTGGGGTTCTGTTCCAAGATGTCCTGGGCCACAAAGTCAAGAGCAGGAGTGTCCTGAGGGCCTCACACGGGGGTGGCCCACACCTGATTGGCCATGACGACCCAGCAGCACATCCGAGGCCCTTAGCGTCCTCACCATGAGATACGGACAGTGCACCCCAGACGTGGCGCCAGCCCGGGAATCTCTCCACATAAAACTGAAGGGGACGCTCGGGCCAGAGGAGGTGGTTGTCCACGGCAGTAGCACAGATGCTTTCTGAATGCTTCCCTGTGCTCTCCAGCACCCAGGGAGGTGAGCTGGAATACACCAGATACAGATCTCCAGGGGCCGTCTGCTCCACCGTGGCCTCGGGGCTCAGTGGCTCTCCGTTCACTCAAGCCAGCACTTTTGCCACCCTTTGGGACATATACCACAAGAAATACCCACTTTCTCTATTTTCCATTTTACTTCCACTCCCAACCAAACTTGACGAGTCCTTTTTCTCTGGGGTCCTGCACCCCTGGCCGCCTCATGCCCAACTTCCCCGGGACCCCCGTTTCTCAACGTGCCTTCAGTGTGACCCAGGTCACTCACACGGCTCTCAGGAGCATGCCATCCACAGTCCGTTCCAAAGTGCAGCTTTGTTTTTCATCCAGTCATAGAGATAACACTTGCATTCAAACAAGACAGAAAGGAAGGAAAAACAAAGCAGAGATCAACTGAAATCTCCTTTGCTTATGGGTAAATTAGCATATTTTGCAATGCCAAGCCAGCATCTCTGCTTTCTGCCATGCCCATGGCCAATGGCAATGGAAGCAGGTTTGGTTTGGCCCTGGTTCTGTTAGCCTATCTCCAAGAGGCAGAAACACCTGGGCAGTCCCAGGATGTGGACAGACAGCTCCACCACCCCACCCCACCATGCCAGCAGTGTCCCTGCCTTCACTCACAGAACCCAGGCCTGTGCTGCCGAAAGTCTTCGGCTGCGTTCATCAGATCAACCGGGTGAAAGCATCAGGTGTTGCTATATCACCTCCACGGACCAGCTCCTGGTGGCGGCTGCGTCGTCAGTATGTCATCTGCTCCTCTCTCCTGGCCGCCTGCCCCCGGGCACGATTTACCTTTGGACACGAATAACTCAGCTATTTGTCCAATTTTTACCAAGAATCTTCTCAGTCTCTCCTAAACCAAGAGGATTTTGCAAAAACAACATAGTGTAAGCTTTAAGCAGAGTTAATCCCAGCAAGGGAGTTTCAGTGGCCTAAAATGGCCCAGCAGGTGGATCTCAGAAAACCACCTGCCACCAAGATGACTGGAGAAACAGATGGAGAAACAGAGTCAGCCCAGCGAAGGCCATAGAACCAGCTGTCCCAAAAGCAACCGAATTCAGCCAGGCTTTTTGCATGGCCTGTGAGTTATGCGCCGCCTACTTAAAGGCATGCTTTCACAAGCGAGGCTGCTTCCCAAATCCCCACACAGCTGCTGTCAGGAAGAGTGGAGGGCAGGGATGGTTGGGCCAGCAATGGGGGGAGGGTACCGTGAAGCTTGGGAAGAGGTGGAGTAGTACCCATGGGTGAAAGGGGAGAGCTCCAGACCAGCCACCCTGTGCTGGGACTCCCAGAATGAATGGGAAGAGAGTGCATTTCTTTGATTCCTGGAGGAGGACCACACAGGCTCTCGGCCACGCTGGCTTGGAATGTATCCCTTCTTGGGGGAACCGCTGAGCAGGAGCAGCCGGGCCTGGTGGTTGTGCAGCTGGCCAGGAAAGGACTGTTTGGGGCCTGGAGCTGCTGGGCTTGGGAGGAGGGGGTGCAGTCAGGTCAGCTGGGAGGAGTAGGGAACCCTCGGCCCCTCCTCGTCCCTTCTCTTCCACTCAGTCACCACCTCTGCCAGCTCCAGAATTTGGATCCACCACCATCCCCTCTTCTCAGGTCTGGTTACTGTCACGGGGTAAAAGTCTTGGCCTCCCAGGACTGCAGGGCTCCAGTCTTGCTCTGTGCTGAAGCTGAAGCTCCAATACTTTGATCAGTTCAGTTCAGTTCAGTTCAGTTGCTCAGTCGTGTCCAACTCTTGGTGACCCCATGAATCGCAGGCCTCCCTGTCCATCACCAATTCCCGGAGTTCACTCAGACTCACGTCCATTGAGTCAGTGATGCCATCCAGCCATCTCATCCTTGGTCGTCCCCTTCTCCCCCTGCTCCCAATCCCTCCCAGCATCAGAGTCTTTTCCAATGAATCAACTCTTNTGATCTCATTTAGGATGGACTGGTTGGATCTCCTTGCAGTCCAAGGGACTCTCAAGAGTCTTCTCCAACACCACACTTCAAAAGCATCAGTTCTTCTGTGCTCAGCTTTCTTCACAGTCCAACTCTCACATCCATACATGACCAGTGGAAAAAACGAGGCCTTAATTGGACGGACTATTGTTGCCAAAGTAATGTCTCTGCTTTTGAATATGCTATCTAGATTGGTCATAACTTTCCTTCCAAGGAATAACCATCTTTATATTTCATGGCTGCAATAAACATAAGCAGTGATTTTGGAGCCCAGAAAAATAAAGTCAGCCATTGTTTCCCCATATATTTCCCGTGAAGTGATGGGAAAAGATGCCATGATCTTAGTTTTCTGAATGTTGAGCTTTAAGCCAACTTTTTCACTCTCCTCTTTCACTTTCATCAAGAGGCTTTTGAGTTCCTCTTCACCTTCTGCCATAAGGGTGGTGTCATCTGCATATCTGAGGTTATTGATATTTCTCCCAGCAATCTTGATTCCAGCTTGTGTTTCTTCCAGCCTAGTGTTTCTCATGATGTACTCTGCATAGAAGTTAAATAAGCAGGGTGACAATATATAGCCTTGATGTACTCCTTTTCCTATCTGGAACCAGTCTGTTGTTCCATGTCCAGTTCTAACTGTTGCTTCCTGACTTGCATACAGATTTCTCAAGTGGCAGGTCAGGTGGTCTGGTATTCCCATCTCTTTCAGAATTTTCCACAGTTTATTGTGATCCACACAGTCAAAGGCTTTACTTGATGCAAAAAGCTAACTCACTGGAAAAGACCCTGATGCTGGGAAAGATTGAGGGCAGGAGGAGAAGTCGGGGACAGAGGATGAGATGATTGGATGGCATCGCCAACTCAATGGACATGAGTTTGAGCAAACTCTGGGAGATAGTGAAGGACAGAGAAGCGTGGCGTGCTGCAGCTCATGAAGTCACAGAAAGTCAGCCACGAGTTAGTGACTGAACCACAGCAACAGCTCGGGCTCTGGCTGCAGGTGCCACAGTGTGTCTGCCCAGGAAGGCTCTCTTCACTGTGGTTTGGACAAACAACTGTTGCTGTCAGTGTTCATGATGAAGACCCTGCGAAAATTCTGGTGGGTTCCTCAACAGTGCCCATGCCTTGGCCTCTGCTGACAGCTGGGGATACTGGAACTGTTGTTTTCTGAGCATGGCTCACAACGCTGGCCAGAATCACTCAGGGACAGTTAATCAGAAGGCGGAGGCGATAACAGCATCTTTGCGATACACAGAGATGTGATAAGACGCAGACGTAATGAGAACTCTTTTCTTCTGGAAAAGATTAAAGACATGAAATCCTGGCTTAAGAATAAAAGACTCTTTGTCCCACTGAAATGAAGTGACCGGATGTCTTGATTCAGGGAAACAAGGCCTGATGCATCAGGACTAGAGCCCCATGTATTTGGGGTTGATTGCCTGTTTCCTGGGCTTATGAGGCACCATTGAATAGGATCTGGGCTCTGCTGGGGCTGGTCCTCCTCCTGTGGGAAGCAATGCCCCCCTCAGAGGCAGGACCAGGGCTGGTGGTCCGGAGCACAGGGAGGCAAGGACATGAGCCCTGAGTTGCTCTCCGGGCACCCAGGTCTGGGGGCCATGGCATTAGCAACAGGCCCCTGCTGGTCTCCCTCCAGGGATGCTATTCCAGTTTTCCTCCCAAGGGATCCATCAAATGGACACCATCACCCAGGCCAGAAGTATAGGACATAAAGCAGAGCTTTGGAACCACTCTCCACGAAGAGGCTGCGTGTTCTTCCTGCTGATGTACAGAGAAGAGGGGTGTTGGATGTCTGCTCTCCTCTGAGTTGGTGACTGCATGGGCAATGGATTGAAGTCGAGAGCTGTAGGGCCAAAGATGGGCCATCAGTGACCAGCCACCTGGCCCTCAATTTCCCATCACTGAGCCCATTTTCCACCTGTGAGCTTGGATGAAGGGCTGACATTGCACCCCTTAAAAAGGCCTCTATCCATCACAGCTGACACTGGCCCTCCAGCACCTCACATGGTGCCTGCTGCGTGGCAGGAACTTGATAAAAATTGCTGAATGAACTAAGGAATGCCTGCTCAAATAAAACAACCTCTAAAAGTGCCCTGTGTTCTGAACTCTGATTCTTGCCACGTTGCTTTTCTTTCAAATCACTCAGCCTGCAAAATTTGCTCTGAGCATGACCCTCAGTAACTGTTCACTGCCCAGTGAGTCCACAAGACCTGCTTCAGTCCTGAGACCTCTGTGGTGGTCTCCAGAGAAAATCAAGCAAAATTAAGCCAAAGGGAGAAATGGATCACGCTTAACAACCTCTGGTGTCCAGACCCCACGAGACTGTGGCACGCTCCAGGTGTGGAGACAGAAAACACAGTCTGAAACTCACTTTTGGCAAAAGTGGGGGGTTTTGCCTTTGGATAAGTTGCTCGATCCCTCTGAGACTCAGTTTACCTATCTGTGAAGTCATATAACAATGTCATCACCAAACAGACACATACACATACACTTCCTCACACAGGGTTGTTTTGATGATTAAATGAGAAGATATTTGTGATCATACCGGAGAGCAAAAAAAAATGCAATCACATGTCATTCTTTACTATTATACAGATGGGTTGTCTTCGGGGTCTGGCTAAGTGGACAGGCCTGGACAGAAGTGACCCACATGGCCTTGAACTCCAGCTGTCAGATGCCCTCCCCGTCCTGCCACTTTAGGATTTCTGAACATCAAATCATCTCCTGGAATAACATTCTGATGGTTTTAGTATCCACAGATGAGGAACAAGTGGATTCAATGTCATTGCCTCTAGGGCTGCAAAAAATGTCCTGGTGGGTCAGAATGTGATGCTGGGGAGAACTCTGAAGTTTAAAAAAAATACAATAATTCAGAAGAAAGGAAAACTAGTATTAATGAGTGCATGTTCTGACTAGACATCTATACTCATCACCCCCTGACCCTCAACACCCCCGCAGAACATGGACTGCTTGCCCTGTTTACAGAGAAGGCAATGGAGCTCAGAGAGGGTGAGTTACTTGCAGGAAGTCATAGAGTGCACCCAAGCTCAGACTCAGATGAACCCCAGTCTGACCGATGCCTCTGGATTCTCCTTCACCCCATCTCTCTCTGCCAGAACTCTCAGCTCAGAAAGCGGTCACCACAGCCTCTTGGCACACAAAACGTCACCTTTCTCGGAAAACGCAGACTGTCCTCCACAGGCTCTGTGGACCTTAAAAAATCTGTAGGTTGATAAACTTCCTCAGGCCCTGCTGGGAATAATCCAGAAAATGGTCTCCCTTTGAGAGCTAATGGCCACAGCTGCTATACTGGTGCTACGTAGGAAACACATCCCCAAATGTATTTGCTTATTTGGTAAATATTTACATGCTCAGGCACTCGGCCACATTCCAGCCTGGCTCGTGAAAATACCATATTTGGGAGCTTTACATTGAAGCAGAGAATCTTTGATAAACGGTGTGGAAACGACCATGAAATCAACTATGACTTCTTGGCTTTCCTAGAGGAATCCAGCAAATTCTCCCGGTCCGTTTCCAGGAGGGCTCAGCCTGGACGTCCTCTTGTGGGAGCCAGAGACACCGGTCCCTGGTCCAGTCAAACAGGGTGACACGCCCGGCAAGGTCAGAGAGGTGCATGGCGAAGACTGTGCACAGCTTGTCCCCAGGCCACTCAACTCATCAGGTCCACAGCCAGAGCGGATGCCCAACTTCTCAGAGTCCTGAGCAGACTTTCAGAGTCCCCAGCAGACTGAACAGGGGAAGTCAGGCTGGGTATCACTGCTAACACTCGTAGGGATGTTCCCTTTTATCTCTTTCCCACTTATAACATCTCTTACCCTCTGGGCTTCCAGGAAACCAAATGAAACGTTTTCAGTATCTTGAGCATCCTGGTTTTGTGAACTATATTTACATGCTACCTATATATAAATGTCCTGCTCTTAATAAACACTTGTTGAATTCGACCAAGGAGGACTACACCCAGCACAGAGAATGTGCTTTTCCAGGGACTCTAACAACTAAACCGTTCAAAATTAAAATATTTTGAATTTAAAATGTTTTGATGATTTTATTTTTTCTAGTTCAATTAATTTAAAACACACAGGTTTGGTTTCAAACTAATACACCAGGGTTTAGAATTAGAGATTTTGTTCTCCTCGATAAGATTTTTTTTTTTTAATGACATTCGTTCCATTCATGGTTGGGGAAACAATGAATATTTGATTTCAATAAAGTGTTCAAATAAATGAGTACAGCCCACTCCTGTTCTCACTGCCTAACCCTTTACATGCCTGGATCCTGAGAAAAATCGTGATTTCCAGGCCAGGAACTGGATACCTTGGGGCGTCACAGCCCTTTTAGGGAAAACCACCAGGCAAGATGGAGTTCACACTCCTGGCAAACTTCATTTCTGTGTCATCTTTTCCCGTCATATATTAACATATTTAATGGATGGTCATTGAGCACCAACTGTGTACTAGGCACTGTGCTAAGCACCATCGGGGTACGAAGGTGAAATAAAACATGGATCATCCTAAAGCTCCTGCAGGACAACTATGCATAAAAGGGAACTGTTACAGTCACAGGCTTGACATGGGAAGTATATATTTATATATATTTAATATTAACAAGGATGAGGACAGAACCTTGAGAAAGACCTGTCTATGGAGGGAGGAGGAGGAAGAAGAGGAAGAGGTAATGGGGAGACCGCTTTCCACTCCCGGCTGCAGACTTCTTCCAGCCTACATAGGACGGGCCTCTCACTCACGGCTCGGGGACACCCACAGATGAAGCAGGGCCGGGGCGAGGGCCAGTGCCCAGCTTGGCACCCGATGGTCAGTGTGGGAAAGAGAAGCCAGGTCAACAGGGAAGCCGCTGTCCAGGACTGGCCCCGAGGGGACAAACCGAGGTCAGAAACCTGCCTGGCGTCAGGTGGCTGGGCCGGCTGGCTTGGAAACGGCTGGCTTGGAAACGGCAGTCCAGGCTAGTCACTTGGTCAAGCGGTTGACCCTATGATAGCTGAAGGTCAGGCCATGTTCAATATGCATCCGATTTGTAACCCTGGACTCTAAGGTGTGGATCACAGCTGACAAAATCCTCAGCAGCCCCGAATGTGCTTTCCAAGCAGCTTCTCTCTGACTCTCCAGCTTCAGTGGAGAGAAATGTCAGCCCCTCCTTCCCAATGACAAGCACGGGTCTAGACTGACTGAGCACGCAGGGCAGATGGCACAGGAGGTGCGGCTGGTCCACAGTCCGGCCCGGCCCAACACCACTCCCACGCTTTCTAGGATGGCTTCCTGCCCGGGTGTCGCCATTCAGTGAGAAGTGAAAGAGTGAATGAGACCAGCGAGTGACGACAGAGGCTGGAACTGTGGTGGCATCGTCAGGAGAGAAGTCAGAACCTACCGTCCTAAAACATTGCCAAGTGGCCATGAGCCTCCCTACAAGCGATCATGAGCCTTCATGCCAAGTGTTTGCTCATTTCTAAACCATGGGCAGGAATTTTAACAAGGACTGTCCACCCTGTTTAACTGCCTTCCAGGGAAGCGGCTGGAGGCTTCCTGGTGCCTCTCTCCTGGGTTTCACATGTTTAAATCACATCACGTGTTTAAAGCACGTCACGTGTGTTCATCCATTACATGTGCTCATTCACTATGTGTGTTCATCTCAGGTGGGAATTCTCAGCAGGACTTTCTTCACTTTGCTGCTAAGTTGCTTCAGTTGTGTTCGACTCTGCGCAACCCCATGGACTGCAGCCTACCAGGCTCCTCCGTCCACGGGATTTTCCAGGCAAGAGTACTGGAGTGGGTTGCCATTGCCTTCTTTATATCATGTCAAAATGTAAACATTTATAGGGAAAGGAAAACTCATTGAAGACTGACAAATGCTGGTGACACTGCAGGTCATGAGGCGACTGGCAGGGAGAGGCTCAAAGTTCCCGTGGGTGAACTGAGAGTCGAATCATGTCCCCTGGGCACTGAGTGGACCTGAGGGGCCCCGGGCGCTGGGAGGGTCCAGCCAAGAGCCCCGTGAGTCACCACAGGCCTTCGGGATTCCTAAAGGCGGGCAAACAGAGGGCTATTCTTCCGCCTGTTTTTGTTGGACACCCAAGTGTCTCTGAAAACGGACACATATCTCGGAGCAGATTAACGCGAAGAAAAAGTCAGGATTGGGGAGAAAAAACAGAGAGGCTGGGTAGCTGATGCTCTGTGGCCACTCCAGGGCTCAGCCTGAGAAGCTCCCGGGCACCGGGGACTCCGAGGCCAGGGTCGCTGGGCTCTGGAGGGAGCGGAGGGGGACCCAAGGAAACCCCAGGACAGCCAACACAGCTGCCAGAGCCGCATGGAGGCCCGGGACCCGGTGCTGACCGCCCGGCCTGCCCCTCCCAGCCGCTCCGCCATCCAGCCTGTTCCAGTTTCTTCTCTGAAGGAGGCTCTTTGATGGAGCCTCATTCTGTGCTCATTAACATGAAAGAGATGCTGGAGCTGATTATCAAAGGCTCCACACGCCAGTGGTGGGGCCTGGGGCGTGTAACCTTATCTCTTCCTCCAGGTCTGCCTCCTCCCGCCCGGCCAGCACGCACAGCTTTTCCCTCCTGAGTCCCCATCAGATGTTCCTGTAAGTGGGGATGTGAACTCATACCTTAAGCTTGTAGGGCATGGTCAGGTGACCAAGCCCCACAGAGCTAAAGGCACGGGTCTGGCTGTAGGATCCTCTCTCCCTACGGTGGCCAAGTGGCGTCCAGACCTCCTTCTCTGCCGGCCCCTCCCCCAGAAAAAGCCCCTAGCTGGTCTCCAGGAAACCCAGTCCCCAGGAAACCCGGTCGATCCAGACACCGGAGAAGGCAGGGTTTGAGGGCAGGGGTAACACAAGTCAGCACAGTGGCCGTGCAACTGGGAACAACCATGAAAGTCATCTTAGGATGCGTACTTCCACGGAAAACGCCCTTCCTGTAGTACTGAGGATGAAACGGGGATCTTAACAGCACGGGTGGAGTGACTAAAGTTTTGTAAATATAAGACAAGTTGAGTCCACAGAGGAAGTCTGAGACTAGTGATTCCAGCCACAGCTATGGTCATGACGGAGAAAAGGGCCTGGACGGACTTTCCTTCCATCTTCCTTTGCTTATGCATATCTCCTAACTTGTCCATAAAATGCACCATTTCCTAAAGTTATCAAAGTTCAGGATTTAACCCTACCCCTCTCCTCCCTCTCCTTCCCCTGCATGGGGCCACCCCTACCCCCCTCACACACACCATCCAGGTTCCCCAGAGGCCCTCCTGGGCCCATAGCATCCACTGGACACTGGGTAGCACTCTCCAGCTCCTCTGCGCCAAGGGGGTCAGGTCAAGGCAGAGACGCCCCCACTGTGGGCCCAGGGCTCTGCATTTGTCCACTAGACCCCCATCTCTNACAGAGGGCAGTCTGCATGCCCAACTGCCCAGCTCCCCTGTCAACCGACTGGCTGCGAGAGCCCCTGTGCTCACCGAAAACACACAAAAATGATCACGTGAGGTCCAACTAAAAAGCTTCTGCACAGCAAAGAAAGCCATCAACAAAATGAAAAGGCAACCTATGGAATAAGAGAAAATGTCTGCACATCATATATATAAGGGGCTAATACCCCCAAAATATTAAAAACTCAAACATCTGGAAAGTGAACCCACAGGGAGCTCCCTGGCCGCCTGGTGGCCGGGATTCAGAGCTCGCACTGCTGCAGTCCAGGCTCAGTCCAGGTCAGGGAACCAAGATCCACAGGCCACGAGGCACGGCCAAATATACACGCAAGTCCACATGCATCTCTATATATTCACACATATTTTCACACTGTTGTCAGTCACTCAGCCTTATCTGACTCTGTGACCCCATGGACTGCAGCATGCCAGCTTCCCTGTCCTTCTCCAGCTCCCAGAGTTTGCTCAAACTTTTGTCCATTGAGTCGATGAAAAGAGCAAACAATTCAGTTTTCAAATGAGCAGAGGAATAGACATTTACCCAAAGAAGGCACGCAAAAGTGGTCAACAGGCTTGTGAAATGAAAATCAAAACCCCAATGAGATATCACCTCATACCTGTCAGGAGACTAGCACCAGAGAGACAGGAACAAGTGCTGGCGAGGGTGTGGCAAAAAGGGAACCCGGATACAGCGGGGGTGGGAATGTAAACTGATGCAGCCTCTGTGGAAAACAGAATGGAGGTTCCTCAAAAAATTGAAAACAGAACTACCATATGACCCTACAATTCCACCCCTGGGTTTGTATTCAAAGAAAATGAAAACACTAACTAGAAAAGGTGCCTGCACTCCAACGTTCACAGCAGCATTCCTGACAACAGCCAGTACGTGGAGACAACCTCAGTGTCCATCAACCGATAACTGGATGTGTGAATACACACACGCGCACACGCAATGGACCACTACTCAGCCATAGAGAAGAAACATCGCCATTGCATCAACACGGATGGACCAGGAGGGTCTTCTGCTAATAAAGTAAGTCAGACCCAGAAAGAACTGCTGTATGTGTTATGTTTCAGCCGCTGCCTCCTTTCATAAATTAAGTTTTACTGGAACAGGGCATGCTTCCTCAACTACATATTATCTATGGTGGCTCTTTGCTACAACGGATATCTTGAGTAGTTGTGACAGAGACCACGTGCCCTATAATATCTGAAATATTTACTATCTGGGCCCTTTGCAGGCAAACTTTTCCCAAAACCTCTGGTCAAGAGAGGTTATCTTCTCTGTGGTAACAAAGAACTCCAAAATCTCAGTGGATTCACACACTGGGTCTGGATAAACCCCAGGCATGCTGTTCCCCATGGAAAAACACAACGTCTCGATCCCATGACTCTGCCACCATAACACTAAGCTTCCTGGATCACCAAGTAAAGAAGAATGCACAGGGTTCTTGCCTCCCCACCTGCACCACAACTCCACCCAGAGAGCTTCAAGGCGACCGACCAGGATGGCTGGAAGCAGGCAGAAACCAGGTATTGGTAGGAAGTATAATATCTACCAAACAGATTTTATTACATCTCAGTAATTTCTTTCCATTCGTATTAAAAAGGTTTTATTTGGTGGTTAAATTTTCAACATGTATTGATAGATTCTTATGGGTTTTCTCCATAGGAAATGCAAAGTAATAAATTATGCTCATAACTTTTCTGTGGGGGACCCACTCATGTGTTGCTGCAATAAAGTCTATTTAGTGAAACTTTTATGAGAGTTGACTTTTATATATTAATATTTTATTTTTGCAGCTATATCCATGTGTGAAATTATGCTATTGCTTTCTCTTTTAGTATTACATTTATCATATTTTACGCTGGGAAAATCTCAATCTCAGTATTCATTAAAATCACAAGGAGCTTTTGCAAAACACCAGTGTCCATATGTTTTGGACATTTAGGCACAATGAGGAGACAAGGGAATATGTCCCAAACAAAAGAACAAGACAAAACTTCAGGAAAAGAACTAAACAAAACAGAGATAAGCAATCTTCCAGGTAAAGGGTCAAGACTAGGGACTTCCCTGGTGGTTCAGAGGCTGGGACTCCATGCTCCCAATGTGGGGGGCCAGGCTTCAGTCTCCGGTCAGGTAACTAAATCCCACAAGCTGTGATTAAGATCCAGGGCAGCCAAATAAATAAAAATAAATATTAAAAAGTAACAGTAATAAAATTACTCACTGAACTCAGAAGAATGGAGGAACACATTGAGAACTTCAACAAAGAGATAAAATATTAAAAAGAACTAAATCAGAGCTGAAGAATACAATAACTAAAAATTTAAAAATATACTAGAGGAAACCAGGAGCAAATTAGATGATACAGAAGAATAGACTGAGGATCTGGAAGACAGTCTGGTAGAAATCACTCCCATCAGAACCAGCAAAAAAAGAAAAAAAGAAGATAGTTTAAGAGACAACATCAGGCTTACAAACACTGCCATATAAGGGTCCCAGAGGGATAAGAGAAAGATAAAGGAAAAGAAACCCTAGTGGGAGAAATAAAAGCTGAAAACATCCCTAACCTACTGAAGAAAAGAGACATGCAGGTCCAGGAAGCACAGAGGGTCCCAAACAACCTGAACCAAAAGGCAAATTCCTTTAAAGGAGTGATAAATAGACTGATGGCTGACTTCTTACAGGACCAGTGGGAGCCAAGGACAATGGAAGCATATTTTTAAAGGACTGAAAGAAAATAACTGCAAACCTAGATGGTACACCCAGCAAAAATATCATCCGGATATAGATGAGATTTTCAGATAAATTATTTAAAAGACAGGCTGTAGCAAGGGCAGGCTAGGACACATCAGCGCTCAGGAACACCATTCAAACACAGCACAACCTACTGGGAAGCAGCAGACCCTGCCAATGGCGGTCAGGTTTCCCAGGTCCTCTCTGCCTGGTTTTGCAAGTAGAATGGACACCTTTGGTCAATTGTGAGGGGTGGGAAGGCTGGCAGGAGAAAAGGTCTATGATCCTCAGTCTTTACTTCATGGTCCCAAGACAACCACTTTGGTCCCAAAGCCAACCAAATTCACATTTCAATCTGGAAAACAGTATCAAGGAAAAAAATGACATAAGAAAAAATAAGAAAAGGAAATGTTCCAGCAGTCTTCCACTTAGTTCTGACTGCTCATATCACGTGATCATCCTCCAGCAAGCAGTATCAATGTTTTTACCTGGCAAATGCCACCCCAAAGAATGGTCTGTGGATGCAGAAGGAAGGGAGTGATGTGGAGAAAAGGCAGGTGGGCCTTCACAGCTAAGTCAGTTTCACAGAAAATACACCATCCAAACTATGTCAACACTCAATGGAATGCCTGTTTTGCAGTCAACATTTTCTTAAAGGCTACATTCTAGTCTCTGAAAGTCTGTGTGGCATCTTTTGGTTTGTTTCCTTTTTACAGATGCTTCCAGGCTGAATTTGTGGAACATGGTTTGGACACCACAAAGATTGTTTTATTCTTTACGGTCAATCAAAAATGTCTTCTTAGAAGTCAAAGAACATCATTAGAAATGGTATACAAAGGAATAAATCTAAAACTGTTCCCCAAAAGTTAAAATCAGACTTTTTTTAATTGATATGTGTCCTGAGGCATCATTCCTTTCTGTTGAGGTAGGTCGAGGAAGTGTATTTATTCATCCTTAGGATAAACCATATACTGGTGATAATGAACTCCAACCACGCCTCTCTCTCTGCACAGCCTAACGAGAAGCAGACGGTCCCAGTGGCCCCCGCCCTCTCCTTTCCCTTCAAGGCTGGCAGCTTCAGAAGGAGCTGCTTGTGGAGCAGGCCAACCCTTCCCTTCATCCTGGTGCACTGTGCCAGGCAGAGGGGAAGATGCCCCCTTCATCGCAGGGGAGACACTGCCATTCACTTCCAGACTGGCCATGGGACCAGAGCTCCTCACCCAGCGGCATCGTCCCCTCTGCCCTCCTGCCCAGGTGGCGGGTTTGCACAGATGAGGTCAGGATCCAGGCCCAAGGCCAGCTCCATCCCTGGGACAGTAAGTTCCTGACCATCAGCTTGTGACTGTGGAGGCACCCTCTTCAAAGACAACAGCTACACAACTTGGCAAGGAGCCAGCCACTCAGGAAGTTCCCCTTTCGGAAGGCCCTTGGTGACCCAGATAACTGACCCATCGAGTGACCCACTCCCCTCTGCCTGCACCCCAGTTCCTACCCTTATGCTTTCAATTTGCCAATAAAGAGTGAACCTACAAAACACAGAGCACCCCACCTGGGACCCTAATAAAGGCTGAGCCCCAGGCTCTCACTCCTTCCCTCCCTCAACCTTGACCTCGGTGTGTGGTCCGGGTGTGCCGCATGTCCTCCAGGACTGGTGAGTCATAACTCTTCTTTTTCCCAAAGTTTCCTGGTGCTTGTTGCTGAGGTGTATTCTGCAGTCATAAGACCCACAAGGCCTGATCCAGCCACATCCTTGGACCCTAGTCAGGGAGATGTCTGTAGGGGCTGCTGCAAGTGGGATGATTGAGGTGAGCACCACAGGCATCTCTAGCCAGGGGCATCACCGGCATAGACTGAGACTGTCAGGAAGCACTCTGAAGATGTGTGTGCAAGCTAAGTCACTTCAGTTGTGTCTGACTCCTTGCGAACCCATGGGCTGCAGCACAGGCTTCCCTGCCCTTCACTATCTCAGAGCTTATTCAAACTCATGTCTATTGAGTCAGTGATGCCATCCAACCATCTCATCCTCTCTCACCCCCTCCTCCTCCTACCTTCAATCTTTCCTAGAATCAGAGTCTTTTCCAATGAGTCGGTTCTTTCCATCAGGTGACAAAGCATTAGAGCTTCAGAACCAATCTTTCCAAGGAATATTCAGGGTTGATTTCCTTTAGGATTGACTGGTTGGATCTCCTTGCTGTCCAAGGGACTCCCAAGAGTCTCTCCAGCATCACAGTTCAAAAGCATCAATTCTTCAGCACTCAGCCTCCTTTATGGTCCAGCTGTCACATTCTACATGACTCCAGGAAAAACCATAGCTTTGACTATACAGAGCTTTGTCAACAAAGTGATGTCTCTGCTTAGGAGATTTACTTTTAAAAATTTTGTTGTTTTCAAGCCCATGTTGAAGCTTTCCTCTGCCTTCGCCAAGGTTCAACCTGAAAGTCAGTACACAGGCCTCTTACACATTAGCCAGGTGGGCAGGGTGTGCACGTGAAACCCAGAATTCAACCACTTCAATTGTTAACTTAAAAAGCTGCTCATCAAGAATCAGACAGAAAAGCATATAACGCCTTATGCCATTATCAGATATCGTAAAAAATTAAAGCTTACAATGAAACTCAGTAATGAAATTAAAGGTATTATTCTATAGCATCTTTTCATTAAAGACATCACTAGCGTTTACCTACATTATTGCTATAATTATCCCAATTTTATAATGGAAAAACAAACTTTACATCAGCTATCTGTTATTTTCTGAAGGAGAGGGGAGAAGTTTCATATCTATCCTTAGAATCAAGACAAACGCTTCCTTCATCTGGTAATGACACTTTGCATAATAAACATAAAAGTCTGATTTGTTTGAGATGATAAACCAGCTCGCTGGGGTGGCCCGTCCCCCTCAAGACTTGAGACTGCACTGCCGCCTGGTGGCAGAATTAAGTTTGACAATTCATTTGTGAGCTTGCCAGCCTTTGGGAAAGACCAACATGCTGGTCAAGATTGAAGGCAAAAGGAGAAGAGGGCGACAGAGGATGAGATGGCTGGATGGCATCGCTGACTCAATGGACATCAATCTGAGCACACTCTGGAAGATGATGAAGGACAGGGAAGCCTGGTGTGCTGCAGTCCATGGGGTCTCAAAGAGTCGGACATGGACACAATTTAGTGACTGAACACACACACATAGCCTTTGGTTTACTATTTTTAAGAATGAAAAGGCAGTTATCATTTAACTTAAAAAAAAATGGAAGGGTCTGAGGGACACGAGGTTGAAGGTGCCAAATTTAACCAAATGTCCAAATCTTCTTAGAAAGCCGTCAGCCCCATCTATCCCCTTGAACAAAGCCCAACTCCACTGACACCTGGAACTCAGTGAGTATTCCCCCAGGTACCCCGTGGAGGTCACACTACACTTCCAATATCCCTGTTTGCTTTAAAACTCAGTTGTGCCTCTCAAAAAAAAAAAAAAAAGTGCCAAATGGCAAGGCTCTGGAGGTTAGGAAACCTACTAGTTAGTGACCTAGTTTTAGAAAATCTGAAAGAAGCTACGAGCACAGGTGTTACTTGAAACCAATGAATTCTGGTGATTCTCACTTCAAACATGTCACGGTGGTTACAATATTAAGGCTGAGATTTTAAGAAGCATTTCCTAAGACCAACTGGTTTAGCACAATAGCTAATGAGCTGAGGATGCGTTGCTGCCTCTCAGCGAAAGGGCTTTGGGGGTGCCCTCAGCAGGACCCCAAACTCCCCCCAGGATGACCCCACTGCAGCCCAGTACAACCACACAGAACTAGACTTGTATGTGTTGTTCAGACGCTCAATTGTGTCTGACTCTGGAACCCCATGGGCTCAATGGACATCACGCTTCCCTCTCCTTCACTACCTCCTAGAGTTTCCTCAAACCCGCGTCCACTGAGTCAGTGATGCCATACAACCATCTCATCCTCTGTCCTCCCCTTCTCCTCCTGCCTTCGACCTTTCCAGGCATCAGGGTCTTTTCCAATGAGTTGGTTCTTCGCATCAGGTAGCCAAAGTACTGGACTTCAGTAATGAATGTATATTTACATCAAATATTACACTAACTCTACGTACTTGATACTTAGCTCAGCATTCAAGGAGCTGCTGATAAACGACCTCTGGGGAGAAGTATCAGACTTCTTTTCTACTATATGCATCTCTATAATTTCTAAGTTTCTAAAGTCAGCGTCACCTTCATATTCAGAAAAAAAATGGAAATAAAAAACCAAAATGCATCATGTGTAACACAGTAAGAACAACCCCCTTCTCTAAATGTTAAGGTATTTTTACATTTTCTAACTCAAGGTCCTCACTTCCGTTACACAGCTGTTAGAAACTTCTAAATACTTATTGTATCTTTCTGATACATGATCAACGGACAGAGTACAAACGCCAATTTTAATATGCTTATTATGTACCCCAAACTATTCTGGGTTCTTTAAAATGCCCTTCAGTCCTTACCACACCCCCCTGGATTGAATGGGAAATGTGACCAGCAGGCGTGTGGCTGCCGAGGGGGCCTTGCAGAGGTCGCACCATGTGGAAGGGCAGAGCTGAAACCTGAACCCAGGCTCATCTCTTCTCCAAAGCCAGGGTCAGTTAAAGGTGTTTGCATTCGACCAGGCACTGCATTCAGCAGATCTGGTTCACGACTTCAAAATGTCAAGCCAGTCCCCCCTCTGGATATTGCACTTTAATTCTTGACCCAAATAATCAGACAACGGCCCACTTTCTGCCTCCCTTGTAGGCAGACAACACCTGCTTCCATCTGCTGAGCGTCCACTTGGCACCAGGCTCTGCTTTCCCACCCCCTTCATGCTTAGTGAAGCAGGCGTGGGTTGGACGCCCTCTTACGAGCAGAAAAATTGGGGCGCAGAGAAAAAACACCCCAGGTCATAACCAGGGACGTGACCAAACTCAGAACATAACCCATACCACGTCAGCCCAGGCCCCAGGCTAGTAAACCCTTTGACATGCTTCCTTCCCAAGCAGCTCATGCTTCATACTCAAAACTGTAACACTAAACACCACATATATAGCTAGTCATCTGAGTTAACTGGTTGAAAGGCCAGCTGTAAAGAGCCTGGGCTGCAAAATGCTTAAACTCTGAAACCATATCATGGCCACAAGCTTCTAGACACTAATGCAGTGTGTAATAAGTGTGGAATACTGTCTTGACGCCAGGATTTTCAAAAGAAGAAAATTACTTAATACATCCAGTACTGAGAGACTGAGACCAAAGCGTGCTCTCATTTGTATTGAATTGAACATCATTAAGCCAATATGGGGGCCTCCCTGGCGACTCAGTGATAAAGAACCCACCTGCCAATGCAGGAGATCTGGGTTCGATCCCTGGGTCAGGAAGATCTGGAGGCGGAAACAGCAACCCACTGCAGTCTTCTGGCCTGGGAAATCCCATGGACAAAAGAGCCTGGCGGGCTACACCCCTTGGGGTCACAAAGAGTTGGACACAACTTAGTGACTAAACAACAACAAAAGCCAATTTTGCAGCTTCATCCACCTTCTTCTCAAAGACGATGGGACCCATGGAGACGCACGCCTGGGACCAGGACTCGGCTCAACACAGTAGCCTGGAAGGGCCAGTCCTCCCAGTTCTCCCCTGTTAAAAGGTGCTCCAGAGAGGAGTTACGGAAGCTCTGACCTACAACAGTTCCTCCTAGAAGTGGCTTCCACTGATCCTGACTTTGAGGGTGTTTCAGCTGATGACGCTTTGGACCGTCTGGGCCCAAACACCTGTTGACAAAGATCAAGTGTCTTCAGGGATCTTTTGTCCCCTGAGAATAAGATTCCCCTGGATCCCACCACTCAGAACTCAATCCCAACCTGGTGTCATCGTACCTCGGCCCACGCCCACCAGTGTCCAGCTCAGGGGAGGGGCCGCTGCCAATCCCACGAGATGAGGACCTGAGCTGACTCACTGGCCCAGGTGAGTCCAGGACTCGTTCCATCAACCCAGAAGGAAGACAGAGCCTTCAAACAGGAAGTGAATCACATGTGGAAACCAAGTCCATGCCTCAAGTTTCGCCAAAGTGAGAAGCCCCAGTGTTTACATTCCTCCATTTTCAAAACATGCAAGAAAAATCACCTCCGTCCAACACACGTATGAACACAGTGCGCAGCACGTGCATTAAGCAGACAGCAAGGCGGTGTGGCCACACGAGGGTCCCACATGCGGACCTGCGTTCTCGCCTCCCTCCCTGTAGACTCACTGTCCTTACAGCTCAGGTTCTGTGCAGCTATGTATACACATCACACAGGCGGCTTATAGGGCAGCGTTTGCCCACCTTCCTATCTCCCTCCTACAATGAAACCGTGAGAGACGCGGCTTTAGCAGAAGGGCCAGGACCTTCGGGGTCTTGCTGTCACAATGTCAGTGCCAGCCTTGGCGGCAAAACATCCCTGCAACGAGTGCAAGCTGTCAGGGAAGAGGAGGACGTGGTGTATCAGGTCCTGGAACTCGTGCAAGACATGCCAAGGGAGATTCCCAGACATGTGCACGCCTCCAAGAACTTCTAGGGGAGGGAGAACTTGACACAGCATGCTGAGTAAAGGATAGCATTTAAAATGTCACAGATTATAACAGGCAAATACACTACGTGCTGATGGTGACATCCTAGAGGGGTGACTGTTAAGACCTAACAGAAGCCATGACAAGCTTCAAGGACTAAAGTAAGAAAAAGTTACAATCACGGGAAAAGTTGGGTCACTGCCCAGAAGGGGCTGAGATTATCATCCCCTCGACCTTGAGACTCAGCCAGACAGCATATTCCCTGTAGCCTGGTTAGAACTAGCCCAGATAATATGAAAAGTCCCCTAAGCGAGCCCGCATGCGCAAAAACTAGCTGATAAGTAAATGCCAAGAAGCCCTAAGTACGCGCACGTGCATTGTATAACCAATCAGTTTATGCCAAATAACTGTCTTTGTTCTAAGCCTATAAATACTGCTGTAATTTGGGGCTCCGGGCTCTTGCTCCATACCACTGCGTTGGATATGGCGAGGTGCCCTTGCTCGAGCAAGAAATAAAACCTCTCTTTCTGCTTTTGCATTACTGTGGATGACTTATTCTCCCAGTTTATTTGGGGACCTGGACCTGGAGCATAACAGTGACATCTTGATGCAAGGACGAGGAGGACCCCCAGACTCCGTGGGCCAGCAGTCTGCCTGAGGGACGTGTCTTCAGAAGAGGGCATAGAGGGGGGGCATCAGTCCTTCTCTGATGAGCTCCTTTGCTCTTTTCCTTTCTGTTGGGGTACAGTTGCTTTACCACTAACGTGCTAGTTTCTGCTGTAGATGATTTACTTTTTAAAAGAAGCCAAGAAATCAAAGGAAATCGTGGGAAAATAAAATGCCAAAGCCGAGGATAAGTTCATAGTGAAAACAACGAAGGCCCGGGAAAGGCGACCCCATCCTGCAGGCACGCCCTTCTCAGCCCCGGGACCCTGGGGTAGGGACACAGGCAATGGACACCTTGTCTCCCACTGGCCTCTGTTGCTGCTCACTCAGGCGTGCCTGACCCTGACCCCGTGGACTGCAGCGTGCCAGGCTTCCCTGTCCTTGGCTATCTCCCAGTTTGCTCAAATTCATGTCCATTGAGTCAGCGGTGCAATCTAACTGGCCTCTCTCTGCAAAGTACTGTTTTAGAGTTAAGGGATCTAAGTATTGGATGGAAAGAAATGTTTATTTACATAACTTGAAACCTACTTCTTGGAAACATTTGTACCTTTACTGCCTCAACCGGATACAGTGATGTTACGTAGTTAAAAACTTGGAACAGTATGTGCCCTCGTATGGCCTCTCCGGGCAAACACTACAAGGACAGACATAAATTTTGAGCACTTTATAAAGTTCACTGTCAAGAACCTACAGAGAAGGCGATGGCACCCCACTCCAGTACTCTTGCCTGGAAAATCCCACGGACAGGGGAGCCTGGTAGACTGCAGTCCATGCGGTCATGAAGAGTCGGACA
>SJYV01034224.1:1827478-1866921 GCA_006410875.1 Neotragus pygmaeus | reverse complement strand
GGTGCTTACGGTCTAAGAGCATTTTTCCCTTGAGAAGATGTGAATTCAATCTGATAAATTAAACATGATCATTAAACTTTTACAAGAAATTCTGATTTTTATTTCAGTTATTTCACAAAACTTAATTGATGGCAAAGTACAGAAGGGCATTCGAAGAAATACTTTGCAACAAAGGTTCCCTTTGCTTCTCAAAAGTTAAGTTGGATTTTTCAAATCAAGTATTTCCCTAAATTTAAATCAAAGTAGCTTGCTACACACCCTTGTATATTTATCTACATACTGCACATTTAAGGATACACAGGATTAAAACAGCACACAATGAAAAAGCAAGTTTGCTCCCAAAACTAAATTCTTTATGTAACTCCCAACAAACCACTACTTCTTAAAACAAGGAATTCACTAAAATGAGGAATTCTTACCACTAGAAATGTCAAATGGACAAGTACCTACAATTCTTCCTAACTTTTTTGGTAACTCAGTTGTCAGTTCTTTCCCCTCCAAAATCTACATTTTTCCTCAAATTCCTTAAGCGTGTACATCACGTGATCTCTCTTGTTCTTTGTAGGGATTATAAAGTGAAAGTGAAGTCGCTCAGTCATGTCCAACTTTGTGACCCCATGGTCTGTAGCCCATCAGGCTCCTCTGTCCATGGGATTCTCTAGGCAATACTGGAGTGGGTTGCCATTTCCTTCTACAGGATTATACACAGTATCACAATTTTAGATTATGAATGATTAAAACCCATACACTTGGTTTAATCATTAAATATTTAAGGACCCTGTAGATTATAAAGACTGAGGTCACACTCTGTTCCTCCAGCTGTGAAGGTCACACATAAGCCAGTTTCTGAGTTCCACCGTCTCCTGTTTATGTGACATTGATAAACGTGTTTGGCTATGCTCATCCTAGCTTTAAGAGCTGAGATTGCTATTTCTTTTCAATTCTACGGGAAATAAAGGCAACAAAAAAGGTCTTAGAAAATTCAGGACCACAAAGTTCCAAAGTTCCAGTCTGCCCTCTGCATGTGTGGGCTGCACATCATGGATACAAGAGAGCTGACGGGACTCAGTCATTTCATACAACTGACTGTCGGACACCCCTGGGTCATGATTTCCTGGGGGAATCCTGGAACCCATCCATCCTCGGGCAGAGCGAGCGCTGCATCGTTTGTGCAGTCAGCCACAGGCACCACAGGACCACACCAGAGACAGTGCTGACTAGGACAGGACACGAGGCAACCCCTCCACGAGGTGGACCTCAGTGGGCCAGAGCCTGGGCTGGAGCACATCATCAGGACCCAGCGTTGGACCTGATGATACCTACAGCCCCTAAGCCTGAGCATCCTTCACTTCCCTAAGCCTGTGTGGCCCTCCCCGACAAAGGTGCTAGGAACAGTACCTGTATCCCGGGACGGGGGTGAGGACTACAAGCTGACCTAATAACACCTGGCACACTGTGATAAAGATCTTGAAAACCATTCCGTGCTTTGAGAAACATGACGGGTGAAACACGATTCTCAGGTGGGTAATCACTTTGGGTGTCTGCTAGCAAAGCGGTTATTAAAGCTGAACTTCAAAATATTTGTCAAATCATTCATTTTTCTTTTGCAAGCTAAAAAAATTTACTGGTGTT
This sequence comes from Neotragus pygmaeus, assembly GCA_006410875.1. Lineage (NCBI taxonomy): Eukaryota > Metazoa > Chordata > Mammalia > Artiodactyla > Bovidae > Neotragus > Neotragus pygmaeus. The sequence continues at coordinate 1,865,289 of SJYV01034224.1, read as the reverse complement.
CTAACCAAACTCACTTCACAAAGACAGCTCGTGCAGTAGCAATCCCTAAAGGTGATGCCTGAGACTTAACAAAGGTTAACATACTAAGAATTCTGAAAATGCAGGTTACCTATATTGTTAAGACTTTAGTCCTACTTAAAACCGATTTTGTGCCTTGCTTTGGCATTTTAAAGCCTCTAAAGTAGTTTTCTGGCTGCAGATTAAAATGACTGGAGCTTAAAAATAAGACCATGCCAGGTCTCCACTCCCCAATTAAGGGGTATCTCCGCAGGTACCAGTCAATTGTCAGGACACTTTCTGAAGTGCATCATACCCGCTAAAGCATGGGTCTGGTCACCCGCCACTGCAATCTAAATAATGAATAGCTATCTTCATAGTTTCCTACACCTTTTCCAAGGTGGGTGTTATTAATACACACCGAACAACTAGAAAACAAGAAAACCAGTTTTAAAATGAGAGCAATGTGGTAATTGGGAACATATGAATAATTAGAAAGGGAATTTACCGGCCCAGTCGACCTTTACACTGTAATTATAATGCTCAAAACCTTACAGTCAAGAATGTGATCATAAAGATACTTTAGGATCACAAAGAGTATTTTTGCAGTCACTTGGTTTTCAATAAACCTGATAAAGTAGATTAAGATAAAAAAAGATGCAAAGTTGTATGTAATTTATGGTTATGCTTGATCAGTACTACTAAAGGGAAATATTCGCAGAAACTGATATTGGATGGCAGAACTTAGCATTAGTTTTTAAATATATTTTCCAAATTGCCTAAAATACACACCTCATGACTCTACAATCAGAAATGCAGGAAAACCGAACTCTCCCTTTGAGGGTGATGTTCTCACTTCTCTGCGCCCACCCCACAGGCTGGGAGTTCCCAAGAGGCCATGGCTGCCCAGAGCTCTCCAGAAGCTTGGCTCGCAGGGCGGGACTGGAGTGCAACTGTCCCCATCTCCTACCCAAAAGCCTTTGACCTCCAGGTCAAGGTCACTAAGAGAAGACCACCTTCAGTGACAGGCCATCACTCCCTGATGCAACATGAACACACGCATGGTCGTACTCCATGGAGATCAAATCCCCTGTTGCTGTTTTTTAGAAAGGAAAATGACACTTTACCACATTTTTGAACAGTTTATTTATTCACACAATAGTTTATCTTCCTTTGAAAGCTAGCATATGGAGATCATTTATTTACCTTGTTTTGTTGTTTTTCCACATGGTAAAACCCTGATTGTCCCCTAATTCTCATAAAGGTCAATGTTTTAAAATTTATGCACATACCAGATCACCGAAAGCAATGTGCAAAGCTCTGGGAAAACTAGTGCTTGAATGTTTTTAAAGTGGCAGAAGATCACAATTCAGGGATAAATCCTGTAAGGAACTGTATTTTTTACCTTATGGGTAAAATTTGTTTTCAAAGTGGTATATTTTGGATGATTACAACCCAGAACTAACCCATGGCAGACAACATCCGTTTTAGGGGAACTTCTAAGCTAAGATAACAGAAAGAGAAATTAAGAATATTACTTTTCCCTGACGAGAATTTCCGACTTTGATACATACAGTTTTCCAAATGTCATTTAAGGTGACATACAACACACTCAGAATTAAGTCTTAAATCTGTCTCTTGTAAATACAAGAATGGGCAAAATTACGTACATTAGTTACAGAAAGAACGTAGGAAGGTGGTGCACTTAGCATCACGTAGGAACGTTAAGGCCTTAGTTACGTGGCTGTGGCTTCGGTGATGCCAGCAGTGCGTTCCCCTCACGCTTACATTCCAAGTAAGCAGGCAGGCAAAGCAAAGGTTTCTCAACATGTAAGGGTTAAAGAGGGTTTAACCTCTATATTACCAATCAATTAATTGGGACTCTTCTCATAAAGCAACCAAATCACACTTCATACGGAAATGAGGCGCCTCCCGTGTAGTCAGAGCGCTTCCTGGAATGTAAAGCAGAGGAGCCCACGCGGGCTTTTATGTTGTAGACGGTTCCCAGCTAAGACCAACCACTGCATCACACAGTCTGTGAAATGCCCACCGGAAAATGCCTTTACTTCTTACCAGTTGGGAGGGGGTAATCCTAGCCTACACATTAAAGCCAGACATGTAGGTGAGACTATTCCATGGCGGCCTGGGGTTTCATCTTAGGACAGGAAGTTCACACTGTTATTAAACAGCATATTAATGTCCACTATTCCTGTCATGTCCAAGTTATCAGAAACAGACAGGAAGGTGGAGTTCGGAGAGCAGGCTTCCTGGTCCGGCCCTGCCTCCACCTCCCATGAGACATGAGGGAAGTTCTCAGCCCCCCAAAAGGCCTTGAAGCCCTCAACCAGAAAACAAAGGGGCTGAACAAAATGAACCCTAACTACACAGGATTTCCATCAAATGGGATTCTGCTAATTTAGCTTGAAAACTGACAGCTCTGAAACTGCCGGCCTGATGCTCATCACCAGTAACACTGATCACGGGAAGAGATTTAGGCCAGGGAGTGCCTGCTTCTGCACTGACGGGGCGGGATGGCAAGGCTGCTGCTGGCATGTGTTCCCAGGTTCCAAGTACAAGGAACGTCGACCCTGGGCCCCGGGCAGGCGGGTGGTTCAGAGATATGCATATGTTCTCATAACTCGTGCACACAGGCAAGGGGTTTTCTAGAAGACACCATACAGCACATGGGTCTGACAAGCCCCAAACACATATGAAATGAAAATGCCACCGAATACTTCAGACTGTTTCTCTCCTCCATAAAATGCACAGAGATGCGGAGCTAACATCCTTCCCTGCACGCCAGGTCCCCGAGCCCAACCCCCTTTCAGATGTCAGTGCTTCTTTTACAAAACCAACACCTCTTTTCAAAAATCAACATTTGCTTGGATTAGACTGTACTTAGTAGAAAAGGTGAATCTATTTTTTCCTAGTTTCAAGATTTTCTATGCCAACACAGAAGTAACTAAGTGAGACATAAGACTTAAGTGCAGGGAAGTACACCAGACCCTGCCACGCAGTTACACCAAAAACCCACTTCACGTGGTTGACACAGAGACCTGCAAAGAAGGTTATCTTTCACAAAGGAATTCCCCAGGCTTACTTGGTAACACCAAAATTCCATAATGGAAGTTACCCCACATGTCAAATTGGACCAGGGCTGGGGGGAGCTGCGGGGGAACGTTTAAGTATTATTCTGAGATGCTACAAAATCACTAGGCTGGTCAAAAAGCAGTGATTAGAACCAAGGAAAATTAGTCTTTCTTGAGAAGACAGACACTCAAAGAACCTAAGAAGAGGATAAATTAAACAGAATCACGCCACAGGGCAGACACGTAAACTGACTGACATCACAGCACTTTTAATTCTCATGATATTTGCTTATTTTGTATTATCTTGAAGACAAACGGATTATGACCTTCCGAAATACCAAAAGTGTCCTGAAATCTTATCAGTTCCTTTCCTTAAAGGAATGAGGCCTTTGAACCACAAACACCATAACACCTGCAAGGGTTTCCGTGAAGTAAGTCATGCATTTCGTAACCCAGATCGCCACACAGCGCGCTCCCTGACACCCGCCTCAGGACANAGCCACAGGGCAGACACGTAAACTGACTGACATCACAGCACTTTTAATTCTCATGATATTTGCTTATTTTGTATTATCTTGAAGACAAACGGATTATGACCTTCCGAAATACCAAAAGTGTCCTGAAATCTTATCAGTTCCTTTCCTTAAAGGAATGAGGCCTTTGAACCACAAACACCATAACACCTGCAAGGGTTTCCGTGAAGTAAGTCATGCATTTCGTAACCCAGATCGCCACACAGCGCGCTCCCTGACACCCGCCTCAGGACACGACAGACACAAGCTATCGAGCAGGAATCTGTTAACAGTTTTATTATTTTTGTGTTAAATACCATGGGACAGGATTGGAAGGATGAAAAACTCAGTCAACAACTGCCTCACAAGGGATAAGAAAAATTCTGCCATGATATTAGCAAAGGTTAAGGAGAAAATTTACACTGTACGAGGCACCATTTCCCCACAGAATACCTCTTGGCATTTCCTGAATGAGTGGGATTAGCAATCTAAATAAATCATATTTCAAGAGGTAACAGCAACAGATAAAATTTAAAGGGATTATTAAAATAACATTTACAAGACTCTGAACAATTCTTGAACTCTTATTAAAACCACAAAGAAAGAACAATTCTTTATTCATGAATTTCATAAAGGACTGAATGTGCAATGACGCCTGCTGGGGACGGTCTGGTGGCGGTGGCGTGTCCGGAGCCCAGCACTCTGCTCTTACGCGTTTCTTTCTAACCGTGAGACCGTTATGGGCGAGGCCTACATGACGCTGTACACACAAAGCATGGTCACCGTGGGCCACATGGTCACCGTGGGCCACACTACCAGTGAGATGGCAGGTAAACGAATCTTTTCTGGTCAAGAGGAAAAAAGAAATAGCTCTCTGCATGCTTCACTCTACAAGATGAACTTCCCTAGAAAGAATCCGATGAAAATGGCTGCAATGACAACAAGAAGTGAAGGAAGAGGACTGGTGACATTCTCTCTGAAGGACACGGCGGAGGTGGATCCAGGTTTATCCGAATGTGCTACCTTCCTGAGCCGTAAGCCTTCATCCTAGGAAAAAACAGGCACAAAAAGAGGTTACAGAAACAAATGTGCATCAGACGACAAGCTACACATCCACAGGCAGGTGCCCCGGAGGGCCCACAGTGTCCTCACAATGGGCCCTTCAGCCAGACGACCAGAAACAGGTCAGTGCTAGTCAGAGTCCAGNGTTTAACCTCTATATTACCAATCAATTAATTGGGACTCTTCTCATAAAGCAACCAAATCACACTTCATACGGAAATGAGGCGCCTCCCGTGTAGTCAGAGCGCTTCCTGGAATGTAAAGCAGAGGAGCCCACGCGGGCTTTTATGTTGTAGACGGTTCCCAGCTAAGACCAACCACTGCATCACACAGTCTGTGAAATGCCCACCGGAAAATGCCTTTACTTCTTACCAGTTGGGAGGGGGTAATCCTAGCCTACACATTAAAGCCAGACATGTAGGTGAGACTATTCCATGGCGGCCTGGGGTTTCATCTTAGGACAGGAAGTTCACACTGTTATTAAACAGCATATTAATGTCCACTATTCCTGTCATGTCCAAGTTATCAGAAACAGACAGGAAGGTGGAGTTCGGAGAGCAGGCTTCCTGGTCCGGCCCTGCCTCCACCTCCCATGAGACATGAGGGAAGTTCTCAGCCCCCCAAAAGGCCTTGAAGCCCTCAACCAGAAAACAAAGGGGCTGAACAAAATGAACCCTAACTACACAGGATTTCCATCAAATGGGATTCTGCTAATTTAGCTTGAAAACTGACAGCTCTGAAACTGCCGGCCTGATGCTCATCACCAGTAACACTGATCACGGGAAGAGATTTAGGCCAGGGAGTGCCTGCTTCTGCACTGACGGGGCGGGATGGCAAGGCTGCTGCTGGCATGTGTTCCCAGGTTCCAAGTACAAGGAACGTCGACCCTGGGCCCCGGGCAGGCGGGTGGTTCAGAGACATGCATATGTTCTCATAACTCGTGCACACAGGCAAGGGGTTTTCTAGAAGACACCATACAGCACATGGGTCTGACAAGCCCCAAACACATATGAAATGAAAATGCCACCGAATACTTCAGACTGTTTCTCTCCTCCATAAAATGCACAGAGATGCGGAGCTAACATCCTTCCCTGCACGCCAGGTCCCCGAGCCCAACCCCCTTTCAGATGTCAGTGCTTCTTTTACAAAACCAACACCTCTTTTCAAAAATCAACATTTGCTTGGATTAGACTGTACTTAGTAGAAAAGGTGAATCTATTTTTTCCTAGTTTCAAGATTTTCTATGCCAACACAGAAGTAACTAAGTGAGACATAAGACTTAAGTGCAGGGAAGTACACCAGACCCTGCCACGCAGTTACACCAAAAACCCACTTCACGTGGTTGACACAGAGACCTGCAAAGAAGGTTATCTTTCACAAAGGAATTCCCCAGGCTTACTTGGTAACACCAAAATTCCATAATGGAAGTTACCCCACATGTCAAATTGGACCAGGGCTGGGGGGAGCTGCGGGGGTACGTTTAAGTATTATTCTGAGATGCTACAAAATCACTAGGCTGGTCAAAAAGCAGTGATTAGAACCAAGGAAAATTAGTCTTTCTTGAGAAGACAGACACTCAAAGAACCTAAGAAGAGGATAAATTAAACAGAATCAAGCCACAGGGCAGACACGTAAACTGACTGACATCACAGCACTTTTAATTCTCATGATATTTGCTTATTTTGTATTATCTTGAAGACAAACGGATTATGACCTTCCGAAATACCAAAAGTGTCCTGAAATCTTATCAGTTCCTTTCCTTAAAGGAATGAGGCCTTTGAACCACAAACACCATAACACCTGCAAGGGTTTCCGTGAAGTAAGTCATGCATTTCGTAACCCAGATCGCCACACAGCGCGCTCCCTGACACCCGCCTCAGGACACGACAGACACAAGCTATCGAGCAGGAATCTGTTAACAGTTTTATTATTTTTGTGTTAAATACCATGGGACAGGATTGGAAGGATGAAAAACTCAGTCAACAACTGCCTCACAAGGGATAAGAAAAATTCTGCCATGATATTAGCAAAGGTTAAGGAGAAAATTTACACTGTACGAGGCACCATTTCCCCACAGAATACCTCTTGGCATTTCCTGAATGAGTGGGATTAGCAATCTAAATAAATCATATTTCAAGAGGTAACAGCAACAGATAAAATTTAAAGGGATTATTAAAATAACATTTACAAGACTCTGAACAATTCTTGAACTCTTATTAAAACCACAAAGAAAGAACAATTCTTTATTCATGAATTTCATAAAGGACTGAATGTGCAATGACGCCTGCTGGGGACGGTCTGGTGGCGGTGGCGTGTCCGGAGCCCAGCACTCTGCTCTTACGCGTTTCTTTCTAACCGTGAGACCGTTATGGGCGAGGCCTACATGACGCTGTACACACAAAGCATGGTCACCGTGGGCCACATGGTCACCGTGGGCCACACTACCAGTGAGATGGCAGGTAAACGAATCTTTTCTGGTCAAGAGGAAAAAAGAAATAGCTCTCTGCATGCTTCACTCTACAAGATGAACTTCCCTAGAAAGAATCCGATGAAAATGGCTGCAATGACAACAAGAAGTGAAGGAAGAGGACTGGTGACATTCTCTCTGAAGGACACGGCGGAGGTGGATCCAGGTTTATCCGAATGTGCTACCTTCCTGAGCCGTAAGCCTTCATCCTAGGAAAAAACAGGCACAAAAAGAGGTTACAGAAACAAATGTGCATCAGACGACAAGCTACACATCCACAGGCAGGTGCCCCGGAGGGCCCACAGTGTCCTCACAATGGGCCCTTCAGCCAGACGACCAGAAACAGGTCAGTGCTAGTCAGAGTCCAGATACGTGGCAAGCCAGCCCCACACAGCAAGAGCCAGGACCCTGTGGGACCGGGGGAGAGGGAGGGTGTGAGTAAAGGGCTGGCACCTGGCCTGGATCACGGAGGAGACAAAGGACCCTGTTTTGTGAGAAAGGAGGGACACAACAGAGGGGGAGAGCTGCTCGCAGGACCCCGCCCCCAAGGCTCTGCACCTGGACTGCAGACCACTTTTCTGCAAGTGATCTCCACTTCCAGACCAGAGCGGCCACTCCATCCTGACTGATGCTGTCTCACACAGCAGTTTCCGACAGTCAGTCTGCGACTTTAGGGGACAAGGTTCTCAGTAACATGACAGCAGTCACTCAAAGCAGGAGGCTGTTACGACACTTCACCAGCTGCAGAATGACGCTGGAAAACACCCACACCTGTGCACCGAGGCAGCCGGCTTCACCTGGCCTACCACCGTGACCAGAGAAGGGGCAACGCTTCACCTCCTCAGCACAAGCCGGTCTCGCTTCTCGCACTGCACCCCCGGTGCGTTCACCAGTAACACCAATGCACTGGGCATCACGCTGTCTGCCCACATGACCGGCTGCTCGGAGGGGCTGTGGGTTTGGGTCTTGTTCCGGTTAGTCCTATGTGGACACCACAATGACTCTCAGCCCCAGAGAGAACTTTAAAAGGCACTCCAGATGACTCTGCCTCCCTGGGCCTGGAGTGTGGCCCGGACATGAGGTAAGAGCTCATAGCACACGCAACGAACAGGCTGGATGAGGAAGCGGGGCTGGGGAGGTGAAGGGCAGTGGGGAGATCCTGCCCAGGAAGGCTGCCGCAATGCCAGCCTCGATGTGAGCTGTTAAAGGGCCAGAGATCAACTCAGGGCACCAGTGGTCTTCAAGGTCCTTTTATCTTTTAGAAAGTAGGATGCTTCTTCAAACAGCATCTCCCAGAGAACATCAGTCAATTCCATCACCTGTCTCCCAGCCTGCTCAGCCTGGCAGTTCCTGGCATTCAGGCCTCAGCTCTCTGAACACCTGGGCTCAGCACACCAGGGAGCACACCGTCCACCAAACACAGAACTGAGGTCATGGCAGGTAAAGGAAAAGGGCAAACAGCAGCCCCCTTACAACTGCATGGAGCTGTGTGTGGTTGTGAAACAGAGACCATCTCTCCACCCTCCAGGTAGCTGCTCGGGGCAGGCGCCTTGGAGAGAGGATTGGGGGAGGGAGAAACAGCCAGAAAAACCATCTCAGCACAGGTCATGCCACCTCACAGGAGCCTTCAATGGGAGCCATGCAAGAAATTTAAAATTTTCTAAGCCCATTAAAAAGGTACCAAACTTGATAAAATGTATCTTTTACTGAATCCAATAGGATTCAATATTATTTCAACATAACAATACAAAACAGGGATTTTTCTTGCACTGTGTGACTCACAGCACATCTTAACTCCGACTAAGCACACCTTGGTGGCCCGCCTTGGACAACAGGGGCCCCTCGCGGGGACTGCACTGCTGCTGCAGCCGACAATGCCAGGCCTGGGCGCGGAGGCTGCGCCAGTGAGCGAGGAAGCAGCCAGGCCACGCCGGCCCCCAGCGCCCAGGCCGAGGGCGAGAGGGGCGCCGAGGCCGCCGGGCGGACACCCACCCTCAGGAGCCGGTTCTCTTCCGACAGCTTCATCATCTCCCCCTGCAGCCGCTTGCACTCCTCCACGAGCTTCCTCGTCTCGGTGTCACTGAGGGAGACACTGTGCGGCTTTGGCGCGGGCCCGTCCTGCTTCGCAGCGTTCAGGGGAACGGCTTTGCTGGCTTCCATGTCGCTCTGCATCACAAAGATAGCAAGTGGGGAGTTCGTCAACTGACAACTCTCCTTACTGGTTTTAAACAAAACTTAAACTCCACATCCTTGTCCAAGAAATTATTTACACAGAAAGTTCTGACAGCTTTCAATTTCATTATTAAAGTTTTTAAATGTCCAACATCTGGTCCCCGGTAACCAGCTCTACAGGACAACAGTGAGCACGAGTGGTCACCGAAGTCCAAACACGTGGTTCCCTGCTCTGCGTCCACCTCCCACCCCAGAGCAGCGAGCATGCAGCTCACATCGTCCTCCAAGATTCTTCCCTACAACACCTCAAAGTCTGGGAGAGCAAGAGGCACTCGTCTGTGCGTTCACCCCTAAACCCAGCACCCCAGCCAGTGGTCACTCAACAAGGACACTGAGGGACGCCGCCAGGATCCACACACAAAGTTCACAGTCAGTGCTGATTCTGAAGCCTGAGCAAGGTGCCGGAGGGCAGGGGGATGCGGTCGCAACCACTCAAATGAAATCAGACCACCTAAGAGAAATGCGTGAGAGAAAACCCAAGTTCTGTTCACAGAAAAAGTCACTGGAGGACCTGGAGCCGAAGGGGAGATAATGAGCACAAACNCTCCCACTCTGGGATTTTAAATACCATGTCAACTGATAGCATCTCACAGTGACAGAATGAGATCTTTTAATTGAAATTTTTCCTTAATGTAGTTATATTACCTTTATAAGGAAAAGGAAAAGAAATGTCATGACCAATCTGTGATGCATACACGTTAACATTCAGGTCCCTGCAAACCAGTTGGCACACACGGCAGGGGCAAAGAAATCCAATTTACTGATCAACTACTTTATAGTGGAAGCATACAGAACCTAACTTGGGGTGGCTAAAGAAGGGTTGAGTGGGGGCACCACTGGTGCGGGACAAGCTGGAGGCCCCAAGGCTGCTGGGACCTAACTACAGGCTCCCCTGCATGGTTCCTCCTCCAAAGCTGCTTCAGACGCTCCCCAAAGAGGAGACAGGTTCTTCTGAGAGCCATGGACACCAACTGGAGGCATTCAACAAGCTGTGACGCCAAGCAGTCAAGGAGCAGTGATGCTGCACACATCTAACACAGCAACTCAGAAGAGACTCGGCAGTCAAGGCCACGCTACCCTGCTCCACATGACTCAGCCTATCCGCAGCAAGCCCCTCCACCTAGGAGATGAGTTTACTGCTATACTTTTCAGAAAGCCTCCTTTAGGATTTCAGTTCCAATACTCTGAATTATTCCCTTTAGAGATAATTAGAAAAAGCGAGGGCTTAGGGGCTGCCAGAAAAGGAAAGGTGGGATAAAAGGTAAATTTGGTTTCTGCACTGAAGCCCTGGGATGGACAGAGGAGGGAAAGCACACACACCGGGGCAACACTCGTGGCTCCTGGGTGAGTGAGGGGTCCAGGGCATGTGCAGAGGGTAAAGGGCAAAGCCCAGAGAACCGCAGGAGGCTCAAGTAAGACCTCAGCTGAGAGGAGGCAGTGTCTGAACATTAAGTGACCGAAGTAGCAGTACATCTGCAGTCTAAACTAAAATCACTAACTGTTAGAAGTATCAGGCCTTTAGAGAAAGGAGTAGGTTTTTGAAGCCTTAGTGTCCGTGTTCTCTGAAAGCTAGAGCTCCCCAGAAGCAGGAGATATGAGAGAGAGGCAGCCTACAGTACACAGGACACCCCCAGGAGGTCAAGGTCACCGACAGGGACTCAATGGATGTTAGGTGCACACAAGCATACACACAGGCACACACATGGAGACACTAATAAACTCAGATGTAACCTCAGATCTGTAGGGCTCCTGCCACCATTCTCCCCAGGGGCACCGACAGTTAAAGACAGTGACCGTCAGCTGCATGGGACAGAAGATGTAAGGCAGAAATCTCACTGATCTTTCTTATGTATAAACATAAACACCTGCCTGGGGAGTGACATCCACCAGCTCCTCCCCCTTGACTGACACCTGCTGCCCCCGTCAGATTTTTCCCAGAAGATGCTCCCCAAACCTCTCAGTAACAGTGGGAAAGCCTCCCATTTCATAATAATGCTCCCATTTACACTGTTCGCTCACGACTGGCATGTTATCGAGTGCTGTGTTTGCTGTTTAAACAGAAGAATTTGTATGAGTGGTTTTTAAGTGACTGTGGTTCTGCTGTCATTTTAAACAGCTGAAATTTTCAGTTGTAGTTACTGCACATAAAACACTCACAATAAATACCTCGCACGTGCTCAGTGACTATGTCACCGTGATCAGTGACACTGGCAGACTCGTCTATCTGTCAGCTCCCTGAAACAAACCTTCTGCTTCTCCTGTTTGAACACACTGAAGCCCCTGGGCTCATTCTTCGCACTATAAGTGGTAGGTGCTGTGCCTGCGCTGTTGATGCTGCTCAGCGGAGCGACGGCCACGGCGGGCCCTGGAGGAGCGAGAGCCTGAAGTGCGGGGGAAACACAGTCTCAGATTCACACCGAGCTCTGATCACTCCTGCAAGGGACTGGGGATGACTAACACAGAGATCATTAGGCTCTCAACATTCAACTTATTCTATAAAAATGTGTCACACATAAGAAATAGTAATAAATAATGGTTATGTTAGAGTAAAAAGTACCTTTTTGAAGTTTTTCTATGAATTAGCTACAATCAACTTGCATTACGTTCACTAAACTAAATGTATAAACCTTATTAACCTTAGGCCAGCCTCATGTCCTAGAATGAGGACCTTCTACCTGTGTGGCTCCAAATTTTTGTTACTAACAAATACTTGTCAATACCTGAAGAACAAGCACTTCTATTTTCTCACCTTTGAAAACACTCTTGAATAATGTTTAAATTAAATGAATTTCTTCAAGGGTTCAAAAATTACAATAATTTATACACTTCTATATTCAGCACAGACACCCCTCCCACAAACACAAACATGCACACACACACCCCTACCTACCTCCCAGGATCAAGACACAGACACACAAAACATTCTAGTACACCACTGTATCTCCACAGTTCTCTATCTTCTCAAATTCCTTTAACACACTTAAAGATAATACCATACAAAAAGGTTGTAGCAGACTCAAATAATACTTAGTGATATCCAGGTCACTATACATAACTATGATAAGACCTCTCCATCTTATTTGATAATGCACTGTCGCCAATCTGTTCTTTATCTCAACAGAAAATAATGCACACTCAATCATAAAAAAATCTTTATACACAGGACCCCTGAGGTTTCCTTTCTTGACTGCCCTTCACTCTTTATTATGATAAGGATTTTTTCCTTGAAAATAACTTTTTATCATAAGGCAAATGTCATTAACAGATGTTAAATGGAGGGCTTATAAATGAAATGTAATACTTTTTTAAGATTTGGAAAATGTCAAGTAGAGTTGGTGGCCTAAAAAAAAAAACCACAAAAAATTTTATTTCAACAGAATTGAGTAAATATCATTACTAACAAGTTAATTTGAAACCACACTCATTCTAAAAAAACCATGAACACTAACTGGACGTCAGATTTCATAATACAGAGATAATCATAACTAATGAGTTAATAACTCAGAGAACTGTGCCTGCCATGAACTTACTAAAACGCACCAACAACGTGCTCAGGGCCCTGAGGGCTGGGGGCCACAAGTCTCAGTGCCTAAAAGCAGAGCTGCCCAGGAAGTGTTCGTAACAGGACCACTTTTCATTCTAAAATGAAAGGTTTCTTGGACTCCTAGGCCATTCTATGTACGATCCAAATCAGAGACCTACTTCCCAAAAAGAAGCCCATATTCTAATGATGGTTCAAATACATTATGACTGTTTCATCACAAAAATGACTTCCTTAAATGATAAACAAAAAAAAACATGGACTCAACCACTATACTAGCACCTTTCCTACAAGATAACCAAAACCTTCATTTTCCTTAGTTATATATTCGGCATCAAGGTTCTAAAATCCCTAAGGAAATCAACAGCGTAATAACACACTCTCTTCCAACTGTCTTTAGGAACAGTAAATGCCAAGAACTAACAGCACACCTAAACAGACACGGGTCACACAGGGCGCCTTCCTCATACACTTCACTGACTCTCTAGTTCTTTGGGGTGGCTCAGGGAGGTGGGTGAGGGGCTGCGGGCAGGGGTGAGAAGGGGATGGGGTACCAAACGTTAAGAAACACTGAGTCAACATCACAACACTGACACCTGCTGCCTACCCCAACCCTGAGAGCAAATTATAACAACTATGATAGCTCCTGCACCATCTATCAGCTTTGGATATTAACTGAAGCTTTCCAAATGATTACTAAAGGTCCTAAATTCAGATGGGCAACTCTTCAGAGTGAATGTGGAACGGGCCACTAACTGGCATGGGCTTCTCTTCAGCTGAACACAACGCGAGTGCCATCTGGATGGAGCTGTGTATTAAACCACAGGCTGTCACCAGCAACTTGGTCAAGACTAAATTGAATTTTACTGAAATTAACACACTTTTAAAAACATATAAATGAACAAACTAAACAAATAAGAGGTCAAACCATGTCACCATAGAAATTTACTACACAATAATCGTAACTATATACTAAAAAATGTTTCATACTTTACTTCAAAAAATACATGCTACTGTTTATAAGTATGTTTTCCTTGAATAAGGGAGTGTCCTCTTTAATCAGTTTGTGTAGACAGCATTCAGCTTCATATGGCACCTAACCAATTTATCTGTAGTAAACTGACAAACTTTATCTATGCAAACCACGACTCAACGATGCCCCAATTCCCTAATAAACAAAGTTCTTACTAAAGTGAAGACACATATACAGAAATGGGGTATTAAGTAATTTCATAACTGTACCTATGGGTGTTAGAAAGAAAGTAGTAACCCCCCAAAAAAAGAAAGTAGTATGTCAAAGACACTGTGGTCTTAGAGCCGTTTCATTAACATGGTCTGTAGTTAACACTGAACTGCAAGTGGCAAGATTCCATTAGGGTCTTACTAACAAGGTCTTATCACTACATGAATAAAGCATTAGAAAAGAGGTGTTTCAAGTGTATTTTTACACGCGCATGTGTGTATCCATACATGTATATAAGGTTTCATCCTTAACCATTATACCAAATACACAAAAACTTTGTATTTTTTATATTATAAACACTCCAGGTTCGGTTACTTTGATGCTTCACATTTTCTATAAAGATTTTGACACAACGGAAAGCTGACACCTCAACAGGAAGTCACTAATCAACAATTCAGACGGCAGGTCCAGGCAGGCTGCGCCCACTTCAGTGACCCCTGTGTCACAGGGGTTTCTTGTGGAACCTGCAGGTTAGCAGCACACCACAAGAATGAGTTCAAGCAGGAACAGTTTCCAAAAGAGTATTTTACAGAACACCTGGTACCAACATTGTACCTCTAAGGGGCTGAAACACAAATGAGTTTAAGTCCATGAGTCCACAGAACACAGCAAAGAGGAGAAAAGGAAGGAGGTGCAAAGCTAATGGATACCGTCCCCAGGACACAGTGAGTGGATGCTTCTAACCTAATAGAAAGACTGAGAACTCCAGCCCTGACTGTATCAGCAAGTATCAAACAAGCACCACATACTTCTAACACAATGAAACAGGAATGACAGAATCACCACTACGCAACCTTCAGTGAATTAATGGGCCTAAACCATGCTTTCTCACTTTCGACTTTACTGACATTTAGGGCTAGACAATCTTTGCTCTGGGAATGGTCCTGCGAGCAGTGTCCCTGGCCTCTACCCACTAGCTGTCTGTAGACACCGCCTCCCCACCCCAATGGCTGTGACAACCAAAAATGCCTCCAGACACGGACAAATGTCCCCTGGCTGGGAACCACTGTCTACACACCAACAGCTGCTAGCGTCAAAACAAAAAAGACACCATGTGCCTCCCTGAAAGAACAGATAATCATCTATATAGCAGTCCTGCCCTCTCCCTCACCAGCAAAAAATAAGCCTCAATTTAATCCAGTCTCTAGATTTGATTATGGGAAATACCAAAAACAGCAGAGAAGTTAAATGACACCTGAAGGATGCAACCAACAAAACCCAAGCTACAGGAAACTCTACAGGACAAACCTGATTTACTAAACAATTTTCAAGAGGAAAACAAGGGAATCTACAGTTTAAGAGTCTTAAGAAACATATCATCCAAGAGCAGTATGTTTGATTTCAAATCAAACAAACTACAAATGTCCAGATGACACTTCTGACTCTACCTGGCAGCAGGATGTTAATGATACATTAAACTTTCAAAGACTAATGACAGTGTTGTCTTCACTCTTCTACTTTTCTTAACATTCTTAGCTTTGAACAATATATACTGAAACAATAATGGATTGAAATTAATTATGTCTGAGATGTGACTTCAAACAGTAAATGAGATGGGAAGTGATGGAGATGAGATAAAATCAAACTGGTCATTATTTATAAAGCTGGTTCACAGGGATTAACTTACTGTTCATTTTTCTAGGTATTTAAAGTTTTTCATAATCAATTGCTTTTAAAAAAATCATTACCTTTAGCAAGTATTCCCTATAATTTAATTGGTCAGTAAAAACTATACTGCAAGTCCAAGTAGTTCACTAAGTGCATATCCTTCTGCAGCCAGTGTATCAAGCCCAGGATCAGCTACTCTCTGGAGCACTTTGAAATTGCTGAACACACTCCAGGTTACTAACAACCTACTCTGAAAAACTTTTAGGACCAAACTACTTAAACTACTTTGGCTTTAGCTCCATGGTACGGGGTCCTGAGCTCACTACGCAGTATCTGCTCAAGCCTTTAGCAGATCCAAAGCCACTCTGCTGGATAATCTGGGCCACACCTCTGTCTGGGGCACCTGCTACTTCCTTCCCTGTGTAAGGTGGAAGATGGCTGTGCCCATCTACCATAGTCACGTCATTTCCCTCAATCTCTGGTTTGGTTTCCAACACTACTTGGGTCCCGGCCCTTTTCAGACTATAATCTCAAATGGTCTCCAATCCAGAGCGTAAGAGAAGCCCAGCTGAAAGACAGCTCTGTGCTTATTAAACAATTGTAAAAATCGTAAAACTCATAAAAGTGAGAAAATACCCAAATGTGTTTTTAAAATAAATCAACCCTATTCCAATGAACTCTGCTTCTTGGAACACATCTGAAGAAAAGGACAGCCTATGTGGAAGAGATATCTGCATCTCCATGTTCACAGTAGCATCATCCACGACAGACAAGACATGGGGACAACCGAAGTGTACATCTAGAGAACGGATGAAGCAGGTGTGGTGTGTATGCAAGGACTGGCGCACGTGTGTGCAACGGAGTATTACTCAGCCATTAAAGGGAACCCTGCCATTTGTGACAACATGGATGAACCTTAGGGGCGTCACACTAAGTGAAGTGAGAGAAAGACAAATACTGTATGATGAGCTCACTTACACATGGAATCTTAAAAAAACAACAACGTCCCAAACTCTCAGAAACAGAGATCAGGTCTGTGGCTAGAAGAGTCGGGTATGGGGAAGAGCAACTGGATGAAGGTGGTCAGAAGGTACACACTTCCAGATAAACAAGAACTGGGGATATAACATACAGCATGGTGACTACAATTAACACTGCTGGGTGGTACACTCAACACCTGTTAAGAGAGCAGATCCCAAGAGTTCTGATCACAGGGGAAAACAGTGTTTTTTTGGTAGCTGTATGAGACAATGGATGTTAACTAAACTTACTGTAGTAATCATTCTACAATGTATGGAAGACTAGTCTTTATGCTGACACCTTAAACTTATACAGCATGTCAACTACAGCTCAATAAAACTAGAAATAAAACAAGTCAACCCAGACAATGTGCTACTGTGCTTTCTTGGTTCTGGTAAGAACTACACAAGCTATTAGCCTCCTGGCAGCCTCAGCAAAAAAGAAAGTGAACTCTATGTGGGAAGTGTCAAAACTTCATCAGTGCTATTGCACCATCAGAACCTCGCTCTCCAGTAAGAATATGTGTTCACATTCTCTATCTTTGGCAAATATTTCAAAATCAAAAGGCATTAAAAACACAATAAATGATTTGGTCAACACCTAATTACCATTCAGGCACTTTATTTCAGCTTATCCTCAAAGAGAAACACAATAATCGAGCCCATGTATTTAACATGCAAGTTTACTTTTCAACAGGGCAAATGGCCTCCAGAGCAAAGACAACAGTCATGTCAGATTACAAGCTACTAGTGCCAAACCATGCTCTGTGTTCATATTACTTTATATGTTAAACCACAGGCACACAAATCTACCGACCCCTCAAGTCCCTCCTAAAAACCACAGAAAAAATTTAAATTTGCATTTCACAAAAGGGACAGAGAAAGTGACCACAACCCACTCTGTAAGGCTACTTTTTAAACTCACTCTCAAATTTTATTTGCCTCACACTAATCAAAACGCAACATAAAAATCATTTACTAAGGTATAAAAATCAGAATTATTTTGACCAATAACAATAGTGAACAAACACCTGGGAAGAGCCAAATCTGGAATAAATGTAAATTAAATGTCCATGTAAATTAAATCTTACCCACAGACTGCAGGTATATAGCTGCCAAAAAGCAGTTTATGTCTGTAACTTAATTATATTTATGTATACACACATCTTGTTCTAACAAAGAACTTGAAGTGGTTTAAGTGGTAAGATTTTGGTAAGAAGAGATGGTTCTTCTCCATCATGCAGCTTTTTTAACTATTTCTTTTTTAATCATACTTTTAATCAAAAGTATCTAAAAGTACTTTTCCTCTTGAACAAACAAAATGTTGTAATAAGGAAAGAGCGTGTCCACACCATGTTTTTAAAAAAAAAGCCTAAGCACCGAATCTAGAACAGCTGTATCATGCATCACACAACCACCAAGGCCAAACCCAGCAGCAGAAGCTAAATCAAAGTGTAAGAGCTGAGCAGCTTCCAAGTTTCTTAAATTTTCCTACTTACCAATTTATCATTTTCATTGGGCATTTCAAATACACATCTCAATTTAGAATCCATTAATTCATCAGGTTTTGCTTCTTTCCACTAAAAACAAAAGAAACCAAACAATGAGATGGAGGAAATGCAGTTGCGACAAGTAGGTTTCCTCTCGAGGGATCTAAAGAGTTAGAGTAGTTGCCTGGAGGCAGGGGTTGGGGGGTTTCCAGGTGCCACAGAACTTTCTACAGAACCTTACAAGAGCTACTGTCACCACCATTAAAACCACACTAACATCCCTAGAGATGACCGGGCTTCACTGTTAGCAATGGATTTCTAAAAAGTCTCCGACAAATACGACTTCAAAATTCCTTCATTCTTGACATGAGTTAGGATTATCCATAGTGAAGAGATGTACAGACTTTTTTTAATTTTAAAAAGTACATTTCTCAATGAAGAACTAAACAAAATCCAAGTTTAAACAACATTCCTCCAAAAGATTTCTGTTCAATTTCTCTACTCACCACAGCTTCCATGTCTGAAATGTTTGGTGGAGCAAAGATGGTCTGTACCATAAACTTGTGTTTACTCTTCTCATTAGGGTCATAGTCAAAAGGCTGCAGCATTACTGTAGAAGAAAGGACATATCACTGACTTTTGACCATTTCCAGTACTCACTAATTTGAAAATTTAAAGAAAACCAGGAAAGTTGCAAGAAACACTGGATTATTAAAGTTCATTCAGAATCAATTTTATGATTTTCAATTATTTTTACCTTGTCTACGTTTTTAAGTTGCTACATCTTTAACAACCCACAAAATAAAAAATGGCTACTTTAAAAAATAAGTATAATTGCCCTCTCTAAATTTAAGTTTGGAAAATTTTCTAAACTTTGCTAATATTAACTATTACAATGCCTATAAACTCAAAATCTAGTAAATTTGTATTTAAAACCACTTATAACTTTAGTTTTCACAGTATTTAGTGATAACAGCTCTTAAAATCAGACAACTAGAATATTTATAGGAGAAATTCTAGGTAACTTAAAACTCACTCCCATTTATTAGTGCTTCAATATAACTAGCTTTTTCTAATATAGATTTTAAATAAACACCTATTTAAGAGTTTATCAGTGTGTTTAAATGAGTCTAAGACAACAAAGTGTAGAAGGAAACTATACAGCCTCATGATTTCTGAACTTTTTCCACTGTCCTACTAATTATATTTAAAATTTTTCCCCAAGCATTTATGGTTTTCAATGGCCTACAAGAGGTTTTTTAGAGGTTTTGTATGGTTTAAATTATGTAACATAAATCTAATAAGAGATTATAAAGAATGAATCAACAATTCCACAAAATATGTACACAATACTGTGGAGTTAACTTCCCTGCTAATATTTAGATTATTTCTATGATAGATGTCAACATTTTCAAAAACTCAGATGAAATTAAGCAAATGCAAGAAATAGCAATTATATAAGAACTTCTTCTTTATAAGGTACGTCTGAGAGATCCTTAAATCCCATCGTGGTAAAAAAAAAATTTTAACAGCCAAATATACAGCAATAGAAAATGCACAAGACAGGGAGAGTCCCTGGTGGTTCAGTGGCAAAGAATCTGCCTACCAATGCAGGAGACACGGGTTCAATCCTTGAGCCCGGAAGATCCCACAGGCCACAGGGCAACTAAGAAGCCGTTGCACCACAACTACTGAGCCTGTGCTCTGGAGCCCAGGAACCGCGACTACTGAGCCCGAGTCCCTAAAGCCTGTGATCTGCACAAGAGAAGCCACTGCCATGAGAAGTCTGTGCACCACAACTAGAGAATACCCATGCAGCAACAAAGAGCCAGCAGCCACAAATACGTAAGTCAGCAAAATTATGGAAAAAAATGCACAGGATAAATGTGTGTTTATCCAGATAATGCACAATATATCTCCAGGAACACCTTTCACTGAACAACCACCCCAGGATATTCACTAGAAACTGAATAAAAAGAAAACTTCAAACAAAGATATGACTTTGACTTGCTGACAGACCGCATAACAAGAGAAAGACAATCTTAATCCATAAGAGTGCGTGCTAGAGTGAATATGCAGACAGTCAATCAAGGAGGGCTGCTGGAGAAAGTGTGACTGGAGAACCCCTCACCCACTGAGGTGCTGCACTAAGCTGGAGTGCCAAGCTCCAAGTGGAGGAAAGGCATCAAGGATGCGTGTGGACAGATGCTCAATACAAGGGGGGCTTACGTGGGAGAAAGTGCTTTGAGAAGTATATGCACGTTCTTAAAAGACACTAATACTGGAAAAGCTCAGTGAATTAGAACCCTCCAATAAAGTCACTCTGAATAGTTCCATGGAATCCTAGGGGTACAGCTGCTTGCGCCAAAATCCATTTTTAACCATGTGGATAGAAATTATTTTATGTTCTTCCAATTGGGCTGCAGGCAGGCTCGTGGCCTTAGAAAGCAACTTCCAGAACACACGTGCCCACTGCTCACTCTTCTCACTGCCCGCCACCTTTCCCAAGAACTGACAGCTCGGACAAACACGACAGCAAGCCTGCCCAGCCGCCACACCATAAAACTCCTTTTGCAGGGCCTCCAGGCTCTGCGTCCAGGGCTAGTTACCGAGGAAGGATTCAGTGCCCCACAAACCCTGACTGCGGTCTGGCCTCAACTGCCGCACATCAGGTTCCACCGTGAAACATCTCAAGGAGCCAGCCCCCAGCCGGCTCTGTGGGCCTGAAAACTGGAACACTTACACAGAATTGTTTGCTATCTTAGTAATACCTGTCAGGACTACCCAGGCATACTCTGTGTACTTTAACACACATATGTCTGGACTGTATCCGCAGAGACTCTAATCTGGAGAAGCCCGTGCTGCTATGACAGGCCTTCACAAAGGTGAGAACCTCGGCCAGTAAACGGGAGTAACTGGTCTTGGTGTGGGGCCTGAGAGGCGCTGCCATTAAGTAAACTGTACCCTCGATTACCTTCCTGCCTACACTGTGAGCCAGTGTCATGAGGGGAAAAGGAACGGTCTGGGGCACTGACTGTGCTGCACGGCAGGAGCAAGCAATCGTGTGAGGAAGGAGCCAAGCGTGCGCGGACTTCAAGTAAACACAGAAGGGGATCAAAACTGACACAGCATTCACAGTAAAGACAGAAGCCTCACCAACTATTCAAAGTTACTGCCCAAAGATACACACTGTACATTCCTAAGCAAAAGACTGAGAATAATCCCTCCATAGCTCCAGGTAAAGCATAACAGCTAGTGATCTATGGAAGAGAATGAGCAAAGCCAAAAATGATACAAAATTTCAAAGACCAAATAATAAGGGCACAGGATTTGGTGGTAGTAAGCTGTAGAAATAAAGAACATGATGACATTTTAGACTGTTTAACGCGTTCAGCCCACCCCACCCCTAAACACACCCCCACTCCACCCCAGGAGAAGGGGCAGACAGTTTCTGCAGTAGTCTGCACACAGGGAGAGGACAGCATGAACATTTGCTACCTGAAACGGTCACAGTCAACCCGGGGTCAATGATCCCACTGTTTGGCCGCACACAGTACCGACGAGGCGCTGTCGTCTTCACTTTAAAACACACCTTTCGATCTGAAGGATTTCTCAACTTAAGGTTTGTAGTGACTACATCTGTGAAGGGGCCTGTAAGATTTAGAAAACAAAAACAGGGGGAAAAATGTAATTGGATTCATACCCACATAAAAACAGAATTCAAAACTGGACAAACATAACCTCGACTTTATGTAGAGTGTGTACTGAAGTCCACGTACAGGTGGGGACTCACAAAGGGGCTGTGCTCTCTCCTTCGTTACTAACCAAACCATAAAATCCCTACTCGAACTTTTCTTGTTTCCATCAAGTAAAATGTGTTCTGAAAGTTTCACAACTTATGAAATAAGCCCCAAACTGTATTCTCCCAGTACCTGCTTACCACATTTCTGAAAAGATCAGTTCTCCAGTGCTGTGCAAACCAGAGCCCATCTTCAGACTTACCTGATGGAGCCGAGAGGAAAGTCTCCCCACCTAAAGCCAGCAGGCCCAAGACAGGTGGTCCTGCACCACCTCCATCAGTTTTGACCCCCTCACTCACTCCTTCTTTCACTCATGTTCATCACACGTTTACTAAGATAACTGTGTCAAATGCTCTACATAAAAAGGTTTTTTTAAACCTTGGTTCAACACCCAAACATAAAACTGCAAAACAAAGAAACCAAACGTCGATGCAGTCCTGCCTGAATTAAGTAAATCTAAAAACCATTTTTTGTTTTTAAAAAAGGAGGAGAGCGGTGTGCAGAGAAACAGTACAGTTCTCAGTTCAAGAAAAGCCTAAAGATGTAGATTTAGACAATAAACTGAATACTGGTTAATTTGGAGACAGAAGATAAAACTTAAAAGATATGTCCCCATGAGAAGCAACAACCACACACTTCTCACTAACCCAAAAGCAATTTTAACTGGTCTCTAAATGAAGAAAAAAAAAACCTTTAGAAGTCTGAAATCAAATTTCATGTCTTTTAGAACTTTAAAATGTTTCTAGTATGCTTTAAAATGTTTCTAGTAAGGATCCCAGACTAAGAAAATTCCCCAACTCTGTCAAACAAAGTCTCCCATTTTGCTGAGTAGTGGGAAATTATCTAAGACAAAGGGGAAACACACACACACACACAGATGACTGAAAGACAGTGTGAGGGCAGATGGAAAGCAGGCCAAACTGATAAGAGGAGAGGAAAGAGAGACTTCAAATCAAAGGCCAGGAAAAAGCACTTACTTCAAGTCCAAGGAGAGAAATTAATTCTAATCTGTGCTTAAAAGTTTTTGAGTTATATTTTCTAACAAAGATTTGGAACTGGGATGAGAAGGAGGAGCTAGAAATAAGAGAACATTAGAAGAAAGCACAAAGGCAGAGAAGCAATTATAGAAATAATTTTAACATGAAATAGGTATTTAAATCAACAAGTAGGCTTTTTTTAAAATATATACAATATACACAAGAACCACAACCTCTTGGGCAGCCCACTTTAATTTCATTGTCGAGTCCCCCACTGCATTTGCATATTATCTCTCATCCTTGCTGCTCCTCCCAGCACTGCTGCTGGTTGCACGTTTGACAAGCAGCTGACACCCCATCCCCACACCCCCACCCAGGGAGCAAGGGGAAAGCCCCCAGCGGTGCATTCTGTCATGTGAATCCACTGGCAAAACTATGAATCTTAGAGAGACAGATCCCATTTCCTAACATTCTCAAAATCCACAAGTTACTACAGGTAACTGAGAACGTGTCAATTTTTATGTTATTATTTCAACTAGGATTTTAACATTAGCGCTAAGCCTAATTTTTAAAAGTTTGTTTCCAGAAGTTTCTTAGTAAAATAGCTAACATTTTATGACTCTTTAGAACAATCTTGTATTTTCATAACACAGTTATGTAATCTTGTCATTTTAAATTCAATTTCTAAAATCTCCCCAATTTTAGAGGAAATGCCAACTATTCAAAATAAGGTAAAATAATTGGTTTTTAAAACTGATTTATTAAATGACCATGTGTCAATTTTCATCAACGTATGAATTCTGAAACAGTACTCACATTTTAGATTGCACATCAGGGAATATAAATCTCAAATTAACCGATTGTGATCGTTCTAGACAAGAAAATGCAAACTCTTAAAGATGAAAATAATAAGTCAAAAGAAAAAAATTTCACTAAAACCAAATTCTTAACTGAATAGGTTAACCTTCTCAGTAAAATGTAAAATCACCTGTAATAAACCCACCTAACAAATGAATTTGAGGATTTCTGCACCACTGTGTCCCTCCCAAGTCTCTCAATAAGGGTTGCTTCCAGCAGACAGTTCAGAGTCCAAAGCCATTTTCCAGGTTAAAATGCAAAATCACCAAGTACTAATGACCACAAGCATAAGAACCAGATTTACAGCTGGAAGCAGGTTCAGGCAGAGATATCTGTTACACTTTGCGGGTCACAGAAACTCTGACAATCTCACAAAATTAAATGTAGGTGTTCTATCTGACGTGAGGACTGAAGGAGCTGCTGCTGGGGGGGAGGAACAGGACAGCAGTGTTCTGTGGCGCCCAGGCACACCCGCGCAGCCAAGGGCCCACCAAACCCTCACACACCCCTCCAGACAGCCACACTCCATCTGTGTCCATCCATCTTATGTATTTCCAGAAATACATCCATTGCAAAAACTCTGTTCTCTTTCTCCAAAAATCTAAAACCTGAGTTCACCAATACAAAAAATTATTCTACCAACAGCAATGCCACTCAGGACATGTGAATCCTGCAACACGTCTGGGACAGTCAGCACACGTGTGTGCACGACAATCATGTGAGGGCACCCACTGCATAAGGATGCTCTCGCCCTGATTTCAAGACATTAGAGAAAAGCAGTCAGCCTCCACCAGACAACTCTTGCCTCACTTCCCTTAAACCGAAGCTCATCTGTTGAAGAGGTCACAGGCATCTGGCTACTTCACTAATCTTCCAGTACAGTCTATATAGATATACTATCTATCTATCTATCTATCTATATATAGATACACTACAGCTAGTATAGTCTATATAGGATAGATATTCTACTAGTTCCAATACAGTCATGCCAACACACATCGAAATGCCTATTTTATTACAAATCCAGTTTCTTCTCCTGTATGTTATAGTTAGGGCATATATTAAGATTTTCAACTATGTACATTGGTAGGTAATTCATACATGAATTTCATCTCAGAATGCAAAACTGGGCACTACAAAATATAAAATGTTAAAATGGGATACTGTGTCAAATAAGGTTAAAAACTACTGCATTCTATCAACACTCTCCAGCTTTACTAGTATCTCATGCAATGCTTAGGTGTTTAAACTGTTTAGAAAAACATGTAAATGGTCATCGTAAAAAAGCGGAGTTAGCTGTGCAGGGAAAGGAGGAGGGCGGCCGTGACTGCACGGCTACTGACTGATAATTCTATCAACTGCACGTGGTTTTTCTTTAATGAAAAACAGTAAAGGTTTTTTGTTGGGTTTTTTTTTTTTTTTAAAGAAAAGATAACTCTTGGTATAACCTTAAAAAAAACTGAAAAAACCTGTGAAAAGCACTTCTGACAAAAAAGTGAAACATTTGAAGCAAACTACATAGGAAATAAACACTCATGTTTTGAGGATTTCCAAAACAATCCCTGTAATTGAGAGAAATCCAGCCATGTGCCCAACATAAAAGCTTAGTTTAACATTTAGAAACACAATTACTACAACAGTCCATTTAAGATTACTTGGTAGTAAACTAATCACCAACCACAGATACCATCTGGTATTCCCTACTTGAGAGATGAAATTTCACTGTTTACACGTAAAAATATTCCACATAAAACAAAATTCCACACAATACAAATTACATTTAAACTCTTTTACTGAAAAAAAAAAATTTAATTTTATTAACAGTCTACCTTTTCATCACACAGGCTGCCCTCCTCTCCTCTCAAGCAGCTGGGCCACTTGGGGTCACCAGTTACTCCACCCTAACTCTACCAGTTACCATTCCCTGTAAATCAGCACCCTAGCCTCAGCCCCAAACTGACAGAAATGTAACATACTTCAGTGTGGGCTCAGGGTTTAAAAGCCTGGAAAAACTTGCACCCTCAGACTTCAGAAATGTAGGAAAAGCTTAAGGCCACTCACCTGGAAGGCTGACCAGCCTAACTCCTTTATCTAAAAATGTATTCCAGGCATGGAACACTGGCTATCTAAAATTTAGAGCCATGATTTCCTTTTAAATAGTTCTCCAAACCATCCAATCTTAAAAGGAACCCAATTAAGCTAAAAACAGCTAAAAGTAGAACCACTTTGNTCATCATGTATACCAACTTGAGTATCCGTTTACTGAGAAGAGAATCAAATGTTATTTCAGGGTATGTAGTCCTGAACACAGCACGGAGTATTACAGAAATAGAAAAGGTCTCTGGGATGCAGCTCCAGAATAAACGGCTGTGCGCATGAACGCGAAGGCTGTGGCATCCTTTAGACCAGGGACTCGGAGGCCTACTGGCAGACCAGCCTCCGTGGGTCCTGGCATTTCTGCAGCTTGGCCAGTGCAGGCCCTGAGGGCTCTCACACAGTCGGTCCTTCCAAGGATGTACAGCAGAGTCAACAGCCCTGGAAGACAGTACCTCCTCCCGGAGAGAGCAGGCTTCTCTACCATCCAGGGTGATAAAAGCTCAGGTCTTCCTCTGGAAAAAGGTCAGGCAGGTTTCTGTGCAGCCCATCATGAAAGAGTCAGCACCCAAGGCTCAAAGTTTCTCAGCTATGACACAAATTCACCACATGGGCTGCGCCCGCCTACACTGAAGCCCTGTGTGTCACCCCATGGAATGAAGGGCAAAAGAAACCAACACAGCTATGAAGATAATGCCGGTAGTGCCCTGACCTCTCATCTCTAAACCCAGGAGTCCCATGCCTTCCACAGCACCCACAACACTGAAGCAGACTCCACGTCCTGAAGTGATCACAGCAGCTTTCACAATCTAGCCTTTACTGGACATTCACCAAGTATCAAGAACTCTGCATGAATTATGTCATCTAACCCTAATAACAAGCCATGAGACTGATACTTTTATTACTTATTATTCTCATTTTACAGATTAGTCAACTGTGACTCAGACATGAGAACACTTGTCCAAGGTCAGACAAGCACAGAACCGTGAAAGTGGGAAGTCAAAGCAGGTCTGTCTCTAGGGCCTGAATTCTCATAAATTCTTTATATATTCTATGTGAACTACCTGGCTGTATTTACTTCCTAATTCATAAGCCATTCTAGGTTGACTTCTGCAGCCTTAAGGCATGAAACTGCAGTCAAATCAGTAATATAGGAAAAAGATTTTTAATGGTTACTGTATTTCCCTCAGTTCCACAGGAAAAACATTTCCAGAAATAAGTTTCAAACACCAAGAAAGGAGTTTTTCTCTTTTACACCAAAGAATGCCCTTTTTAAAACATAAAGCTACCTNGGCATGAAACTGCAGTCAAATCAGTAATATAGGAAAAAGATTTTTAATGGTTACTGTATTTCCCTCAGTTCCACAGGAAAAACATTTCCAGAAATAAGTTTCAAACACCAAGAAAGGAGTTTTTCTCTTTTACACCAAAGAATGCCCTTTTTAAAACATAAAGCTACCTAACTATATTTACCTTTACTCTATTTTCCCCCAAACATACTGAAATCTCAGACCAGAGACAATGTGAGCTCTGTGAAGACTGGTCTCACGTGCAGCTTGCCCCCAGCTGCTAGGACAATCCCTGGCACAGCAGGTACTGAATGAATGTCATCATACAAGCATTAGTGTAAAAACAAACAGAGGACCACTTCAGGAAACAAAATGAATCAATTCAAGATGGTTTGTAGTTATTAAATTACTAAGGCATATCTTTTTATAAGCTTTCATTATTACAAAAGTATGGAAGCGAGATTAATACAAAAGCCAAACTTCACTATTTTATTTAAACACACCACCCTTATGGCAGAAAGTGAAGAACTAAAGAGCCTCTTGATGAAAGTGANCTTGCCTGGAGAATCCTAGGGACGGGGGAGCCTGGTGGGCTGCAGTCTATGGGGTCGCACAGAGTCGGACACGACTGAAGCGACTTAGCAGCAGCAGCAACAGGTGTTATTAGGTGGCAGGATGAGAATTTGCTTTATACTGTTCTATATCTTCTCAACTTTCGACATTAAGCACTAATTTTACAATCAGAAGGGATTTTAAAACATGAATTCATATTAGCTGAATTTATTCATAAAAGCTTTTATTTTTAAAGTCAAGGTGGGGGTACTGAGATGATACAAAAAGCTATCTTTGGAAGATGTGGTTATTGGGATGTTTGGCAGTATGAACCGTACTCAGAAAACAAAACCAAGAAATTCATCTTCCCCTATAAGCTATAAAAGTGAAATTTGTTCATGGAGAAAACAAACAGAAAACACACACTGCCATGCAAAGGTACTCTATACCTTCAAAGGTATACCAGGCACTCCAATTTATGTCAGATTTTCCAAGCACCAAAATAAATGTATGTGTATAAATATATGAAATATATACCTACAAAATCAAATGCTGTCAAAATGCAGCCCATAAGAAACCTGTCAAATTATACTGCAAACTAGTACTTGAAAGTCCTCTCATATTAACAATTCTTTAACATATCTATTTTTTTAAATGGCAACTGAATTCAATCATATCCTTTAAAAGCTTAAATACAAATAACTAAACATCTCATTAATTTAAACATGAATTTTGAAAACAGTACCAAATGTTGGCAGTAACTCTACCACAGTGAACATCCCAAATGCCAGAGAAAAGCAGCTAAGCAAACTATAGCATATTAATAACACAGCATCAAAGATGGCAGCTATAAAAATTTAAGACGTTGGTGGAGATTATTTTTGTAAAGTGAAACATGTGTCACAGTCATCAAGTTGAACACATTCTCTTAAGTTTTGTAGTCTAATTTTATTTAAGCAAGGAGTTTTACTAGGAAGAATACAACCACATTAAGAGTTGATTCTAAAGATGCACTCAATCTATGGCATAGGAAATGAAGTACAGCTGGCCTCACAGAAGGCTACTTCCAAGAGAAACTGCCACCTGGATCCACAAGCTCTGTGTCATCTGCTCTCCCCTTCCTCTCAGCTAGCTTCTTCTGCTTGCACAGGGCCCTCTCCAGCCACAGTCTCCTAGCCTCTGTGACCTCAAAAGTCTGAAGTTTAAAGAGGAGACATCAAAATATTGACTGTCAGCCATCCATACATACACGGGCCAGCCTGGGGGAGATGCCCACCACAACACCAATGAGTCCAGTAGTCTGGACATAGAGGGAGGGCTCCTGTGAGCGTCCACACTGCTCTTAAATACAGTCTGCGAGCAGGGCTGATTCTCTGAGAAATAAACACCCTCAACAATCTACCATGCTTCTCACCAACTGATGCTGGCAGTAGGGGTTCAATTTGTCAGCTGTCACAGGATAGCTATAATTTATAAATTAGATTCACTTTCAAACAAACATGGTTTTCTACTTGTCTTCATATGCCTTAATTTTAACTGTTACTGGATGGTTACAGATTTGTTTTCTATTGACCTTACATAGTCACCTCATTGTAGGACAATTGAAACTTTGGATATAATCTCCCAAAGTATCAAGTCTAATAACAAAATAATTTTATCTCTTATTATGAAAAGCACTGAATGTTCATACAGAAGAAATCTTGAAAAACACAGAAAAGTAAAAACAAAAGCATCCTAAAGTAGACCTGAGGACTGCTAACGTCCTTTTCTTTCTGATGTTTTTCCTCATATTACCATAAATGCACTCATATTTATGCAACTTCTCACAGGCGGGAAGGCTGTCATCACCAATCAACCTAACATCACCAGAAGGGGGACAAGCAGCCGTCACCACCTGAAGTGACACAGCTCTACCTATGAAGTATCTGTACCAAAAAACACTGAAACCTAAGCCCTTAAATCCAACTCCAAACTTACAGGAAATACATACCAGAAACACCACAAGTCTGGGACACCCCACTGGACGACGACAGGGTCTTTTCAACAAGTTAATGGTGTGATAAAAAGCAGGTGGAAGAGGCACTGCCAAAGATTAGGACAACCTGACACCCAGCAACCAAAAATTAGCACTATGGGAAGATTTCGACAGACCAGACATCAGATTACTTAAGAATTACTTTGGTTTTATTAAGTGACAATGGTGTCATGATTATGTAAAGAAAAAGCCTCTTTTATTAGAAATGTAAGCTCAAATATTCAGGCTTGAGATGTTATGATAGCAAGAATTTGTTTAAAATACTGCAGTAATCCTACTCTCCCCAAAACAGTAAAATACTAATAATCATTAAACTTAAGATTATATGAAGCTATTAAAGAGTACAGAGGTTCATTAAGTATATAGAAAGTTTTTATGAATGTTTTGAAAGTTTTCATAAGGAATTTTAAAGTAATTTGACTCATACTTTAAGCATAATAAACCCAGTAAACAAGCATTTGCAAAAATAACTAAACCTCCCTTTACCTTTAATTTTTCTTAATCAAGAAGTTTTCTTTAGTGGTCACACAGTATTACATTTTTTGGTCTGTAAAGTTTAATAAATTGGCAAATATTATTTTCTTTTAAACCAATTTTTTATTATGGAAAGCAAGATCCATGCTATATTAACTACTATATCCTCTGAAAGACAGGAGTTCACTGCAGGGTGAGTAAAAATAACAGAAGCAACAAGAAAAAGACAGTTAGCAAGCGTCTCTGAAAGCAATAATAGAGGGGTCCTTGCTAACAGACTTGCCTCACAGACCATCTCCACATGGTTAAGGAACATTTTATTGAAAGGAAAAATAACAGGTAACTATTACAATATAGAAAACAACAACAAAATCACCAATACTAACACCACAAAATACCAAACTAAGAAGAGCCTCATCAAGGTCTCCCAATTCTTATGTTCTTCCATTTCATAGAAGAATTATGTTTCCTTTTTGCACTCAACCATCCTATGCATTCACAAACCTTTACAGTCAGACCACCACCGAGAAATCACCCACCCCTGCTCTCACTTCACAAATGAAAAAGGTGAAGCACAGTAGTCAGCTCTTAACAAAATACCCTTTTCTGGAACTACAAAGCTCTGAAAACACTACCTGCAAAGGCAGATGAAGCATCTACTCAAAGGTGCAAAGCTAAAACCGTGACAATTATAGGACAGAGACATGGTCTGTCTTATTAACCTGATCAACACTGACTGGGCAACCACCTCAGGCTAGATCGTTATCACAGATATGAAAATAAATGGGCATATCCTCAAGCGCTTCACAAACAGCTTGTGAGAGAAAAGTATGTAAACATCAGTACTGTGCCACGTGGTGAGTGTGGCAATTGCCAGTGAGCAGCAATGAGGACAGGATCAAGAAAACGGCAGTGGCCCAGGGCCTAGAAAGCACTGGAGATAGGGCTCCTGCAGGGGAGACAGCCCTCCGGATAGGAGGGGACGACATTCGGAAAAGAGCATGCAGAGGCCCGCAGCACTGACAGCGTCTGGAGAAACCGCTGCATGCAAGCAAAGCTACAGCAGAGGTGAACTGAAGAGGCAGGCGTAGATCTGGGCTCCAGTAAGTGCATAACAAGAAGATGCTGCAGGGTCTTCAATCAGGGAAGCAATGGGATCAGGTGTGCACTTTTCAAAGGGCAGTTCTTTCAGCATCCATGAGGACAGGCTGGAGGAAGTGGGACACAAGGCCTGCTGACCGGTAGAGGAAAGAGAATCACTTGAAGCAAAGAAACGAGCCAAGTCCAGATCCCTCCCGAGTCAGGCACATGGACCCCCAAATGCCCATGGGTCCCCTCCTTAAGTCCAGCTGGAGGACCTAATGCAGCTACCCTATCTGATGAGGTCAGGACCTTCCCGCAGGTGCTCTCCCACATCCCCGAATTCGGCCAGCAGCTGCCAGCTCCCGTCTCCAGCTGCAGCTGGAGACCGCAGCGCTGTCCGACACTCTCCCCCGGTGCACACACCCAACAGACGCCCTCAAACTTCTCACCATCCCCACCACTGCTCCTCCAGCAGTCAGCACCTGCAGGGACGGCAGACACAGCCTGGGTCATCTCTAGCTCCCTCCAACACAAGTCTACACTATGACCAGATTACAACACTCCTGTCAACACAAACGTGGTGTCAGCCCACTACCTCCACACCTCTGCCTTCTCCCCACTGAAGATCAACAACAGTGGGTCAGGATAAAAACAGAACTGCTAAGCCAACACCCATGCATCCTGGCTGACCCAGCAACTGGGGTACTGACCCCACAGCCTTGTAAACACAGGAGAGGTTATTTAACACATCGAACACCACACCCTCCTGCCTCAGAACCCTTGCACCTGCTGCTCCAGGAGTGTGCTCCTTTCCTCTTCACCCAGATAACTTCCACTCACTCTCGGAATCTTAGTCAACCTGTGGCAGCCTTCCTCGACCACATCAAAGACCCCTATTCCACATTCTCACAGCACCACAGACTCTTCAAAGCTAATTTGTCTTCTGATGATCTGATTAGCTTGTACTGCTCTCATGACAATCACCTCATAAAGATTCTTTTACTCAAAACTGTAGTTCCAACACTTACCCAAAGTGCATCACATATAGTAGAAACTTAACTCTTTCTTATATAGCTGAATACATTAAATGAATTGAGAAACTGAGCT
The DNA here is from genome assembly GCA_006410875.1 of Neotragus pygmaeus. Lineage (NCBI taxonomy): Eukaryota > Metazoa > Chordata > Mammalia > Artiodactyla > Bovidae > Neotragus > Neotragus pygmaeus. The sequence continues at coordinate 1,832,760 of SJYV01034224.1, read as the reverse complement.
GCATTTAACAGGAGATTCAGAAGTTATCTTTTGAATGCAAAAATACAGATTTTAATTATTAGATGTGAACAGCATTTCTGGAATAAGTAATCAAGATGCCACAAAAAAGAAATTAATAACATAGGAAGAGGAGTAGGCATGCACATAAAAAGCATAGTTCAGGATATGCAGAGTTTGAGATGTCTGTGCATGTGTGCTGAGTCGAGTCCTACTCATTGTGACCCCATGGACGGCAGCCTGCCAGGCTCCTCTGTCCATGGATTTCCCAGGCAAGAATACTGGAGTGGTCGCCATTTCCTTTTCCAGGGGGCCTGCAACCCAGGGATTGAACCCAGATCTCCCTCACTGCCGGCAGATTCTTTACCACTGAGCCACCACCTGTGCTGTGCTTAGTCACTCAGTTGTGTCTGACTCTTTGCGACCTCATGGGCCATTGTCCGCCAAGTTCCTCTATCCTTGGGGATTCTCCAGGCAAGAACACTGGAATGGGTAGCCTATCCCTTCTCCAGGGGACTGTCCCAAACCAGGAATCGAACCAGAGTCTCCTGCATTGCAGGTAGTTTCTTTACCAGGTGAGCTACCAGGGAGCCACCTGCTGCTGCTACTAAGTCGCTTCAGTCATGTCCGACTCTGTGCAACCCCAGAGACGGCAGTCCACCAGGCTCCTCTGTCCCTGGGATTCTCCAGACAAGAACACTGGAGTGGGTTGCCATTTCCTTCTCCAATGCGTGAAAAGTGAAAGTGAAGTCGCTCAGTCGTGTCCAACTCTTCAAAACCTCCTGCAGCCTACCAGGCTCCTCCGTCCATGCGATTTTCCAGGCAACAGTACTGGATTGGGGTGCCATTGCCTTCTCCAGGGGAACCACCTGAGCAACATTCAAATTCAGGACAGTCAAGAAGTAATAAGTATGTGGTACAGAACCCATCTGCCAATGCGGGAGTCAGAAAAGGGGCACAGGTTCGACCCCTGGGTGGGGAGGTCCCCTGGAGGGGACATGGGGACCCACTCCAGCGTTCTTGCCTGGAGAATTCCGTGGACAGAGGAGTGCAGTGGGCTACAGTCCATGGGGTCGCAAAGAGGCGGGCACGACTGAAGCAACTTAGCATGCATGTACCCAATCAGTATGTACTCCAAAGCGGATCCCCGCCTCCACTGGCAACATGAGGAACTTCCCAACCTGGGATCAAACCCACGCCCCCTGCAGTCAAAGCACAGAGTCTTAACCACTGTACCACTGAGGATCCCCCAAAGCTGATTTTAACTCTGAACTCAACACAGATTTGGGTGTGTAGCAATGTGTAAAAAGAGCATGAAGGAGACAGAGAAGCCCTCAAAACAAGGAAGACTGAACAAGAGTGAGATAAAATTGAAACCAAATCAGAATCTCAAAAACATGAGCATTTAAGAAAAAAGAGGTCACAAATGAGACAGCAAAGATGAAGGCTGGAGGACAACTGTGTCACAAGAGTCAGAAGAATTGAGTTATTAAAAAGTGAGCTGTCAACCCTGGCAAGTGCCCAAGACAGGGCCAGGGAGAGAGAAAACACCGCGGTCACCACAGCGGCCATCAGAAGAGACCCGAACTTCAACCGCTTTACCAAGAAGCCTGACCGCAAGGAAACAAAGCCCAGGAGACGTGAGAGCACAGGGAGCTGGGAGTCAAAAGTACAATATTGTGCTGGTTTGTTTGTTTTTAAAACGGAAGACTTAGGTGTATGTGTTCTTATGTTTAAAGGAAGAAGCCAGTGGTTGAAAACGTGACAGAGAAAATACCTGTTGGAACAGGGTCTGAGTCATGAGCGATCTCTACCTTAATCAGCAAAACCAGCAGAACCAACAAGCTTGGACATGAGAAGAGCTCTGCCTTCTCAGGGAACTGTGGACGTGTGCCGACGAACAGGTGTTACAAGAGGGGACAGCACATCCCAGAGGGCGTGTATGCCACAGGAAGAGTTACACTCTCAATCAGAGGGCAGTCGAGAGCTCCCTGAAAACTGTTAAGGAAGATATGACATCCATGTCCAGGGTGTGGGGGATCATGCCAGGGGTCTGATGTAGCCACTGGGAAATGTGAGTGAGCTGAAACACCTACAACTGTGCCACATACCCACCAGGAGAAGGCATATTCTCCATCCTTTCTTGGATCTCTTTTTCCTGATGTGCTGCTATCCAAAGATGCTTTGTCTGAACATCACTGGTCCCTGGTCGCTCAGAGCGCTTAGTTTTCTTTACTGAAGCTATTACTATGGGCCACCTTTAACACAATGATTTTGGTCTATTTTCCTTTCTTTGATCATGGCCAGGAAGAATATATTCGCAAGTTATTTCAGCACTTTCTAAACTTTCTTCTCCAAACTTTCCTCCAAAATGAACATGCTGGAAAAATAAAATGTTGTATAATACAAAGGAAAAATTTTTACAAGAGTAAATAACCACTTTAAAGACACCCCTCCCACCCCGCAAAAGTCTCACATGTAACACCAAATTTCACACCTGAATTCTAGGTCAAATTACTGCCAAAGCTTAAAAAACAGAATTTTAAAATATCTACATCTTTTTCTTTACTAATGCAACAAAAAAACTACTTCAGAGTTCATGACATTATAAAAGTACTTTCACATAAACAATTGTATAAAACAAACTAGAATAAAATATTAACGTAGGAAATGTATTAAACTGCTATTTGCTTCTCCAAAATTGTGCAAAGTGCCAATAATTCATAGTAAGATGACTTTATTATACATGTAACAGAAAAATGCACCATACAATCTCAGAATGATTAAATGACTCATTCTTGGAGCAACTATCTTAATCAAGTGTAAAGATAAAATAATTCAAGTAAATCTACCAGAAGATGACATTTTGTAAAAATATCCTTAAACAGACTTCAACTAAAAAACTACAGATGATTTAAAGTAGAGTTTAAAGATTTTTTTCACACCATCATCAAATTAGCATGAGGAGCATTGCTGATTCCAAATGAGTCTTCTCACTTAATGCTGAACTGGTCTTTGGAATACAGAGAGGTTTTTATCAACTTATTTGCCTCTGACTAAAAGAATAACTTTTAAGAAGGAAGAAAATGACACCAAATGTAGCCTCCCAATTCATCCTACTCTCTGCTTTCCCAATCCTTCCCATGCCCCACTCTTAAACAGAGGCAGACAGCACACCCTGGGTACCTAAGCACAAGCCAACCTTTTCTCACGTCAGGAAAGGAGCAAACCATTCCCATGACCTGCCCTCCCGCTTTCCCATTTGAAACCAAGCCAATAAAGGTGCTGGATAAGACTCTTCAGAGTCCCTTGGACTTCAAGCAGATCAAACCGGTCAATCCTAAAGAAAATCAACCCTGAATAGCCATTGAAAGGACTGATGTTGATGCTGAAGCTCTAATACTTTGGCCACCTGATGCAAAGAGTCAGCTCACTGGAAGAGATCCTGATGTTGGGAAAAACTGAAGGCAAAAAGGAGGGGTTGGCAGAGGATGAGATGGTTAAATAGCATCACCCAACAATGAGCAAATTCCGGGAGACTGTGCAGGACGGTGGAGCCCGATGTGCTACAGTACAGCCCGTGTGGGGTCACAGAGCCGTACAGGACTTTGGGACTGAGCAACTCCTCCGAAAACAAGTGGGGAGGAAGGAAGAAGGGGCTTCTTTCCTCATACTTGTTTTGCCTCTGTTACAGCATCTGCATGCCTCTTCTGTCTGGAGTTAAAGCACCAAAAAAAAACATGTTTTACTCTTTAAACTACAAACTAACTGTGGGTCTCTGCTCCACCTTGCTTAGCACTGAATCCCCAAATATAAGCTGATGTTTGCTGAATAAATTATTCATTGTTGAATACTCTTTATCAAATATAGAGATGGCACAAAGCTTTCAATAGTGTTTGCTAAGTAAATGGCCCAGCTGAATATGTGTCCCGATAAACTTTTCCATGAAATACTTCTTTTAAAAAGTCAACCAATGTCCAAACTTTAATAGGCCTTGTGAATTACTTTCATCCATAACACAAGAATCTGTTCTGTAATCATAGCTAGTAATTCTTCAATACCTAAAATAAGCATCTGGCAAGTCTTTGGGTCGGGGTTTTGGTTGTTCTTTAACTTGCCTCTTTGCTATTATTAGCCTCTTACTACTGAAACGGTAAAGAATCCAACGAAGATTTCGTCGGTAAAAAGTTCACCCCCAATTCAAGAGACTTAAACGGAGATTCGATTCCTCGGTGGGGAAGATCCCCTGGAGAAGGAAATGACAACCCACGCCAGTATTCCTGCCTGGAGAATCCCATGGACAGACGAGCCTGGCGGGCTACAGTCCTTGGAATCAGCAGAGATGGAGACGACTGAGCCAGTAGGCATGTCATTGAAACATACTGACTTCTCTAAGAAACTGTCCAACTTGTAAATACTTCTTGGCCTAAAACTAGTTTTAACGGCGTCCAAGTCCCTAATAGCAACACACACAAATTAACAAGGAGAAAACTCTGTAAAATCAGCCTCCTCCAAAATAAGTGCAAAACACTTAAATTCTCAGAACTACCTACCATAAAGGTTTACATTAAATTCTTCCATTCTCAGATAACAGCTACAGAGTTAGGTATTACCTGAACTTTGGTATTCATGATTCCCCTAAGTGTTTTATTTCCCCCTTTCAGCGAAAACTGAAAGTAAAAACTCACGTTACGCCCATAAACTTGCTACTATAAAATGCACTTAATATTTCGTGGAGTCGTCTTAAAATCGAATTCTCACCTAACACGCGGCTCACTGACATTTCCAGTCAAAGAAACTCGCAAATGAACTGAAGAGCTTGCAAAATACAGGCTTTATACAACACTACTCTCATAGCGGCAGAATACATCTTAAAGCTCCTAAAACTATTTAAAACGTATGCTACGGAAACCAAGGTGTTTTCTTTCGCACTCCATTTCTTTCGGTTTGATTCTCTAAAGCACTGGAGCGGCCTCACAGTCCCAAGCCCGTGTGTTCGTGGGGCCCCGGGAATGAAGGACGAGTCACGGGCTCCGCAAGCTCCCCGCGCCCGCAGTATCCCCAGCAGAACCGCCCGAGTCGCTCCCGCGGCCCCCGGGTCCCCGCGCAGGTGACGCCCCGCGCAGGTGTCGCCCGGCACGGAGTACGTCCGGCCGCCTCCGGCCCGCTGACGCAAAGCCCGGCCCGCGCCCGCGCCAGACCGACGACCGCCCTGCCTGCCCCGAGTCCCGGGCCAGCCGCCCACGCCCGGACCCCGCCCCGGCCCGCGGGCCAAGGACGAGGCC
>SJYV01034224.1:1777428-1827004 GCA_006410875.1 Neotragus pygmaeus | reverse complement strand
GTCCGGCCCCGCCCGCCGCTCCCGCAGGCCGCCCCTGCCCACCTTTGAATTTGAGGTCTGTGGGAGGGTCGAGGACCAGGATCTGCTCGTGCTTCGCCATGGTCCCGGAGGCGGACGCCATCGGAGACAGCGCAGAGCGGGGGCGCGCCCGCGGCGGGTCGCTGGCTGCGGGCGGGGGGCGGCGGCGGCAGCGGTGCGGGTCGGCCCGGCTCGACGCAGGGCCAGCGCTCGGCTCCCGAACCCGACACCCGCCGCTCTGTCGGCGACTAGCTGAGCCGCTCGCCGGTCCGCAGCTCCAGGTCTCACAACTGACTCAACCCCACACCAGCCGCCGCGGCCACGCGCACTGCGATCTTCGGCGCCCCACGTGACGCTTCTGCGTGCATACGTGCGCGCCCCGGCAGCCGCGAGGCCTAGCGCCCGGCCCGCCCTCCACGCCGCCAGGCGCGACCGGCTGCTGCGCCTGCGCGTCCCTGGCCCGCGCGCTCTGAGCCTAGCCCAGCTGTCAAGGGAGCGGGCGTGGACGGGGCGGAGCTCAGCTCCCTGGCACTGACGCGGCGCGCACCGCAGAGCTGGAGGGCGCAATCCTCAGTCACGTTTAGCTGCAGTTACGAGAATGGACTGGAAAACCCGCTATGGTAGCCCATCGCCATCTCCCAAGCGGGAATGCCAAATAGCAGAAGTAGGAGGGAACCGGCTCGTGGACTGCAACTCCCAGCATGCTCCGCGCGGGGCGGGGTCCCCAGCCGGACCGGTCCTCCTGCGGTGCTGCGTGGTGCTTGCTGGGAATTGTAGTAACGGCTGAGCGCGGGCGGGAAGAAGGGTCGGTTGGAGGCTGGGGTGACGCTTGCCAACACTCATTTTGGTTCCCAAAGGATGTCTCATATGCCCTGAAAAAAGGAAAACAACTTTTGGAGACTGCCCCAGGGTTCCTCGGTTAGAAGTATAGAAGCTTCCCAGAGGAAAACATGCCAGGATCTGTTAGTACGCTCCCTCCCTAATTCTATCCATCCCTCCGTCGGTACAGCTGTGGTTCTCCAGTCCAAGCTCTCCGGCTTCCCGAATTCTCTTCTGGGATGCAAAAGCCCTTGAAGAAACACACCTGCTCTGTCGAGGACGCTTCGTTGTGGACCTGATGAGGCAAGCGTTATCAAACTGGAAATAAAAGTCAGAATCTACAGCGTTTGTTGCTCTGTCTCTTCCTCAGTTTTGACTGATAACGATGAGCCCAAACCAAAACAGTTGTCACGTTCACACGTTGGCAGAGAATTCCATCTGCAGCATTTAAGATAGCCTGTAGTAAACAGCTGAAGGAGAAAAAAATGCCAACAGCAGAGTTGCTGACCAGTCTTTAACGAATCGCCAAGGTAGTCGGGAACAGGAACATGAAACAAACGAGTGTGCTGTAAATCAACCGTCATGGTGCTGCTGGAATTCAAATCCCTGGGAAGCACCGCGAAACAACACTCAAATTGAAGCACCGCGAAACAACACTCAAATTGATACTGCCGCGGTGGAGGAGGAGCCCAGTTGGTCTAGAAAACAAACCAGACAAATGGGACAGTGGCCTAGCCGTGGACACAGAGTCCACGTCCTCACTGCAGTCCAGGCATCGAAACCCACTTGGGAACAGCTCTCCGGAGTAGCTAACCTAGCATGCGCACCAGGCTGTAGGCTGTGCCCAGGGAGAGCAAGTGTACCTTCAATAGGCTGCCAGAGCTTAATTTGTTTGAAATGAGTGCGTCCTCAGTCCTATTGACTCCCTACGACCCCATGGACTGTAGCCCGCCAAGCCACTCTGTCCAGGGGATTCTCCAGGCAAGAACACGAGTGGGTTGCCATTTTCTTCTCCAGGAGGGTCTTCTGGACCCAGAGATGGAAACCATGTCACCTGCCTTAGCAGGCAGATTCTTTACCACGGCGCCAATTGTTTGAAAAGCATCTTCTAAATCTACCTATCCTTTGATTTTCTTCTATTCACAAAATTATTTTGAAACTTCATTAAAGGAAAATACAGAAAATATGTTCAAGAGGCTTTAAGATTTAAAAACAAAATAGTTGAAGTTGACAATCTCCCCATGGTTTGTGGTACCATATATGTTTAGTCAGTGAACTGACGACCCTTAAGCTATCACAAAATCAAGCTCCTTTTCAGCTTGCTGCAGAACTCTAATCCATGGGTAAATTAGCCTGGCCGACTGGCCCCTCCATGACTAGGTGAACACTTGTCTCCCAGCAAGCTGACTGGGAACCCCCGGTAGCAGACCCAGCAGGCTGAGGGTTTTGGCAGCTTCCCTGCTGTGGGACAGGTTGGTGTATTCACCGCGAGTTCAGGAGGAAGGCAGAAATGGATATATTGCAGTTTCCACATCTGTATCATTCAGAAACCTCTGCCTATTTCAGTTATCGCCTCTGCAATCAACTGATTTTCTCATTGCAGTATAGCTTCAAAAATGGAATAGAGTCTAAACCCATAAGAATCTACATATCTGGTTTGATATGTAGAATACATGAAACTTCTTTGGAAGAATTCTTCCATTACTATTTTAGAGCACCACACTGTGAACGACTCAGAGTCCCCCTGAATCACCTACCCCTCATTCAACAGTGCACTGTTTAAGTGCTTTGTGCTTTGTTTTCGTTTTTTAAGGGTTTTTTTTTTTTTGCCACACGGTGTGTGGGATCTTAGTTCCCTGGCCAGAGATTGAACCACACAGCCTGCATTGGAAGCACACAGTCTTAACCACTGGACCACCAGACAAGTCTTGTTTGTGCTTTGGTGTTTTTTAATACCTTTCTTACACTTCGAAGAACTTTACAAACATCACACACTACTCAGAACAACCTAATAACAGTTAGCAAGTGTTACTTTTGTTGTTAAATATGGAAATGAAAACATAGGTGAGAGCATCTCATGTCAGTTAATTGACCTCAACTGGAGGGGAGGAATTGCCCAGTTTTCTCTTCTGTGCATTTTCACTCTTCCCAAAGCCACAATAAAATGACATTTGAAGTGATTAAGGCAACAACTGTTTAAGTGTAACTGACTTCCATTGTTTCTACATTGACACACAGCTTCTCATAGATCCCTTAAGAAAATAACCAAAAATATACTCAAGCATATTCTTTAACTCCCAAGTTCTCAGGTGTCCAAGAGGTACAAAGTCCTCAAATATTACTTCAACCCACTTGAATCATGAGTAATACTCACCTTTATATAGATTATCTCTTAGGGGTTTGGCAAGAATTAAAAAAAAAAACACCACCAATTTCCAGTACAAATGATAACAAAGTACAATTGTCTTCTCCATCTTTAAATATGTTAACCTTTACTATAGAGATGCTCTATAATCATGAATTTATGGACAATTCTCTATAATTATGAATTTATGGACAATTCTCTGCTTAATTTATTTCAGTAAACATTTAAATGAGCATATCTTCAACAGATACTGAGGCAGTAAAGTGTATAGAGTACAGGCTGGGTTCAAGTACCGTTGTCTGCTGTGTGGTCATAGCAACTGACTTCACCTCTCTGTGCCTGTTCTAAATTTGTAAGTTGGAAAGAATAACAAAAGCTCTATCCGAGATTTGTCATGAGAATCCTATGAGTTAATACTTTTTCTATGCTAAATTGTTGCCTGGCCCAGCACGTGGTGGGTATTCAGGGGTAAGCCAGTAGACATGGCCTCTGCCTTTCCATCTGAAGAAGAGAGACAAGCATGAAATAGCTCCTTTGCAGCTAGGATTCTGTTCTTGGCATCAGTTCAACCAGTCAGTTAGGTTCCTGGGATATTTGAAAGTGAGACAGAGGCCAGCTCTCTGCCCCTATCTGTTTTCTGGGAGACAGTGGGGAGCCTTGATGCTTTCTGCAGCAGCGACCCAGTGCCCAGACTCTGGCAATCTTGTCTCCAGAGGCAGTAAGTAGTGCAGGATCAGCAGAGGCAACGGCTCCTGCTTGAGGGCAAAGTCCAGCTCCCCGAGTCAGAGGTCGGACCTGTAGCCTCATAGGCAGCAGCTGCCAGAGAGACCCTGCCCCTCCCCCACATTGTGTAAGCACCTAATTGCGCTGCTTTCTGCCTAGGATAATTGTAGAGGCTGCAGAGAGGGAGGTGTAGGGAAAGCCAGGAGTGGATCAAGAAAGGTGAGAGGTGTAGAAATCTGCTGAGCGGTCTTATAAGGCAAAGACCAGGAACGATCCACCTAAGGGTGTAAAACGGGGAGCTGGGGTAAAACGGGAATGGAACACAGTCACTGCGCACGAGGGACTCTTTCTAAAACACTCAGATATGATGGAGCGTGAGAACCACCCGAAACAAGCACGAGGTCAGGAAGCACCCCAGGAAAGCAGTGATGAAAGTGTGGGTATGTTGGGGGTACTCCTTGTACCGTATTTTTCAGACTTCTGTGAGAAATAGAAATTCCAAGAGAAGGCAGGTGGAAGCTTCACCAGATAAAAATCAATGCTGGAAGAAGAGTTAGAAAAAAAAAATGTATCCCGGGGTACATTTCAGTCACTCACCCATGTCCAACTCTTCGGGAACCCATGGACTATAGCCCGCCAGGCTCTTCTTTCCATGGGATTTTCCAGCAAGAACACTGGAGTGGGTTGCCGTTTCTTCCTCCAAGGGTCTTCCTCACCCAGGGATCAAACCTGCATCTCCTGCATTGGCAGGCAGATTCTCTACCGCGGTGCCACCTGGGAAGCCCCTTGTATAACTATGGAAAGCAGTTAAAACTATAAGGAATAATCTTTGTTTATGAGAAAAGATTTGAAGAATGCTTTACTCAATCTTCTATTCTGTAAAAGCAATATGTGATTATTTTAACAAGTGACCCAACCCAAGACGCATATGAATAAGAAGCTTCCTCTTGAATCTTGCAATTGTCACTCCACTTCAGGGGACCAGTGTAACTGTCTGGATTGTGTGCCGCTCCCCAAATTTATCCAGACTTAGAAAAATATGGCTAGTTTGTTTGGGTTTTTTTTAAATAAGAATTCTTATAATATATATAAAAACACATCCAGTTGCTTTATTCACCTGACAGTTTAGTATGGATATCTAATCAGGTCAGTTGGCAAAGATCTAACTCAGTCTTTTAATAGCTGAATCCACAGAATAGATGACCCTACTATGGTACCACTTATTGTGGTACCACTTGTTCCCTTATTGATGAACATGTAAATTGATGTAGGCTTTTATCCCAACAAACAGCACAGCAATAAACATGTGTCCTTACCACAAGATGCTTTCATTTCCACAGCGATGCTTTTATTTCCACAGGGAGAAGCCCAGTCGTAGGAATCTCTGGATCAAGCCCATTTCCTATTTCGATACATATAGCACACATTTCATCCAAAGGGTTGTAGCAGTTCACATTTCCAATCAGGGACTTAGGAGAGCGTCCATCTCCCCACACCCCCAATTTAGCCTCACCAAATGCTAGATCCCTCTCCACACCAGGGACTAAAGAAGAGGCATATGTATATGTCTCCTTGGATTGCTTGGGTCAGCAGTTTGGGCCTCCAAAATTGTATACTTTCCTCAATCCATCCTTTCCCATTGAATCTGTCTTCTCCTCCTGTTCATTCCATTTCTTTCTCTAGGTTACAAAGACCAGAGGTCCTGTAAGCCCAGATTCTCTGCAGTTAACAATGTGTTTTCTCCTACAAATACATTTATTCCTTTTAGAAATAGTTTTTGGCTGCACCACACAGCATGTGAAATCTTAGCAATCTGGCCAGCAGTCGACCCCATGCCACCTGTACTGGAAGCACAGAGTCTTAACCATTGGACCACCAGGGAAGTCCCCAGATACACTTATTCATAAAGGAAAGCAAGCACGAAGGAATCCAAAGATGCCTATGAACAACAAATCCGCATTTGATGTTATCTGACTCCTTGTAATCCCTGAACACAGGCTTCTTTGCAGAGCCTTCCAAAACCTGGACCCAGGGCAAACAGCACATATTTGCTAATCAACATACTAGAATCCTTTTCATACTGTTCTTGGGGTTCTCAGGGAGGAGAAGGGGACAACAGAGGATGAAATGTTTGGATGGCATCACCAACTCAACGGACATGAGTTTGACCAAGCTCCGGGAGATGATGATGGACAGGGAAGCCTGGTGTGCTACAGTCCATGGGGTTGCAAAGAGTCAGACATGACTGAGCGGTGGAACTGAACTGAACTGATACTAGAATCCAGGCTCCATCACTTTTTGCCCTGTTTGTGCAATTATACCGTTACCTTATCTATAATATGGCAACATCCCAACTTCTGTTTACTTTTGCTGATGAGTACAAAGTGCTCAGTGTGATAGTTGGCAAACACTGAGCTTTTAATAAATGATTGTTATAAGATAGATCCTACAGTTTGATAGCTCCTTTGAAATATCAGTCATACACATATGTAAGTTGTTAGACATTTAAATCCACAACCAAATGTCATCTTCTTAATGAGACACTTCATAAACAGAAGATAATTTTGTAGGATTTTCTGAAAATAAAACCTTGGTGGGTTGTTTTTTTAATTCATTGATTTCAATTGTTGCTTGAGGTCTTGTTTGGGACAAACTGCCACTGAACTACATACTGGAAAAATGGTTAAAATGGTAAATTTCATGTCAGAGATATTTTATCACAATAAAATAAAAGAATGAAAGCGTTTCTTTTGTTCAGTGCACACAGTTAATCAGGTCCTTCTGTAACAGAGCCCTGCCATCTCCTTCCTTCTCAATGGCTTTTTTTTACATCATTATCCTGGCCTTTTAAAAGCTATACTGGGGATCTGAGCTTAGGCTCACTCCAATCTGGGTTCAATTCCTGGCCTTTTAGTTTCTAAGGGGATAATACAACTATTTACTATTGTAAAGATTAAAGGAGAAGAGCCTTGTAAACATCTGAATACAATGTCTGGCACTCGTAAGATAGTAAATGTCACCATTGCTGTTATTTACTTCATAATTGCTCATTCTCAGGTGGGGTAAACATTCATTTTTGGCTCCTTTTTAGAGGTTATATAGGTGTATTATCTCCTTAAAATCATAAATGTATCTGAAAAAAATAATTTAGAAAATGAAGTTGATCCCACTGGATACTCAACAGCACACTGACAAATAGTTACTTCCAAAGAAATTCTGTCCAGAAATTCTGTCCTGTTGATCCCTGTGTTGTTGCCCAAGTCTGGATTTATCTTGTCAGCATATTAAGTAAGTTTCTAACCATGACATTAAAAAACAAGAATAAGAATGCATTTGCGGGTCACTTTTCAGTGCAGAGACAAATAAGGACCTGTACTCATGTGGGTTAAGCCTGTGACCCAAGTGAAGGCTGGGTGACCCCAGGGTTATGTAGAAACCCAGCCTTATGGGACCTGAGCAGCTACAATCAGGAACCTGGAAAGTTCATTCTAAACGTGGATGGGATGAGTTCACACACCACCACCAGAACACCTGTGAGGTGGGCAGGAACCCTGGAGTCAACTGTCTTTTGAGTGGATCTGGAGATGTGGCCAGACCCTACTGACCCCCCATGAACTCATCTGGCAGGTTTGTATGATGAGAGAAATACACCGAGTTGATAGAGGATGCATTAACACTGTATCCTCAGCACTTTACTTGGTACAATGGCTTTAGCCCTTGTCTACTTATTATATGTTTAATAGAAATCAAAGCCAAGTACGTAGATTTAATTTTATTCCAATGCAATCACACAGCTGTATCACAGAAACTCACCAAGCTGCTTCCTCAAATGGAGGACCTTCCTTGGAACTAAAGGGCTTTTAGACAGATGCAAACTATTATATATAGAATGGATAAATAAGGTCCTACTGAATAGCACAGGGAACTATATTCAATGGTCTTAATCCTCAGTCCTGTCTGACTCTTTGCAACCCCATGGACTATAGCCCACCAGTCTCCTCTGTCCATGGGATTCTCCAGGTAAGAATACTGGAGTGGATTGCCATTTGTTTCTCTAGGGGACCTTTGTGACCCAGGGATCAAACCCATGTCTCCTGCATTGGCAGGTGGATTCTTTACTACTGTGCCACTTGAGAAGTACAGGGAACTATATTTAATAGTCTATAATAAACTACAGTGGAAAATAATATTTCTTAAAAAGAATATATTTTATATACATATAACTGAATCACTTTGCTGTATAGCACAATTTAAAACAACATTGTAAATCAGCTATACTTCAATTTTTTTTTTAAAAAAGACCGAGAAATTTAATTTATCCTAGCCTCAGTGATTTCAAGATTTTACTTTCTTACAAAGGTGACTAAAAAAAAAAAAANTGCTGTATAGCACAATTTAAAACAACATTGTAAATCAGCTATACTTCAATTTTTTTTTTAAAAAAGACCGAGAAATTTAATTTATCCTAGCCTCAGTGATTTCAAGATTTTACTTTCTTACAAAGGTGACAAAAAAAAAAAAAAGGCCTGGAACCCTTGGAAACACACACTCATGCCTATCTTTTTCACACGCCATTTACCACCTCCCAGCTCTCTTTAAATGACTGAGCCCAGGGCTGGAGCCTGCTGGCAAAGACAAGCGACACACACATCCAGGCTCCACGGCAACATCGATTCCTCCTCCGGCCAGTTTCACCTTCCAGGGTAGCTTGCGTCACCCGCACTGCACCCTGACCAGAGTCAGCAGCAGGCTGAGCCGCCAGACTGCTTCTTGCCCTTTGTCCTTGCCCAGGAGGGTGAGTTGACAAGCTCAAAGAAATAAAACAAGCATGTGGCAACCAAGATATAATTATTCCTATCTTTAATCTGGCCAAAGATCAATAGAAACATGAATTTTGAAGAATTGTCAGGCTAAAGAGTGGGAATGAAATCACAATTCAGATGCTAGCAGTGTATTTTAAAGTAAATGACTCATCCTTTAAGAGTCTGTAGCTCCATGTAAAGTCCAGCCCAGAGAGCGTGGGGTTTATCACTGATCCAGCTTATAGGGTGGTTCAGTTTCAGAAGAAATACATTAAGCTGAAATTAGAGTGTGCCTGCCCAGACAACCTAGTAATGGTGCAATTTTGGAAATGATTATATAAGTTCCAGAATTTATATTTACACATAAATTACTGCATGTTGGCAGTGCAGTAAAGGGTGCTTGGTCCCTGACTGTACATTCTTTCTTAGGAAATCATTGAGATGAGCATTTTACACTCAGGGCCGAAGAAAATGACCATCAGGTGGGAGGTGTGGTGGTAAGGGGCCCACTGATAAAGCACCCTATAGCAGGGGGCAGGCTGAGGGATACACGTCTGGTGGCATTTCTGATCTGCAGTATACATGTTAGCTAAGACTGTGCCCCAAACACTGGAAAATCTGGGTGTTTCCTTCTCCCTGGTATGCAGTGGCCTGAGTCAACGGCCAGAGGTCCCTCTGGGGTTAGTCCTGAGGGAATCACTGCAGTGCTCCTTCCTTCCTCCTGGGGACTCGGCATCTCTTCCATCAGTGGATCCTGGACGGAGCACCGGCAACTCCGTTGGCTAACTGCTCCTCCGTTCCAGTGCAAACCCTTTTACCCATCCAGGGGGAAGGCCTAGAAATGTCTCCTGCCCTAACACCACTGTTTTCCTATAGCGTTGTTTGCCTTCCAATGAATGTGTTAACATTCATAGGTCATCTTCCTGAATGGATAAAAAAGATATGGTACATATATATAATGGAACCCTACTCACCCATGGAAAAGAATAAGATAATACCATTTGCAGCAACATGGATGGACCTAGTGACTATCATAGTAAGTAAAAAGTAAGTCAGAAAGAGAAAGACAAACACCATATGATATCACTTCTGTGTGGAATCTAAAATATGATACAAATGAACTTATCTATGAAATAAAAAAAGAATCATGGACATAGAGAACAGACTGGTGTTTGCCAAGGAGGAGGGGGTTTAGAGGAGGGGTGGGTTAGGAGTTTGGAATTAGTAGATGCAAATTATTATATATATGATGGATAAATAGTTCCTAAACTGTGCTAAACAGTTCCTACTGTACAGCACAGGGAACTATATTGAATATTCCGTGTTAAACTACCATGGAAAAGAATATACATACATATATAGAGAAATCAACCAAACTTGAATAAAATTAAATTTTTTAAACAATTAAAATCTTCTTGTCAAAAAAATATTCATAGATCATCTTTCATGTGGGACCTGTGATGTTGACCATTCTCTTGGTTCAGAAAACTAGCAGAGGAGCTAAATAAAAAGAGAAATATAATAAAACATACAATTGTATTTTGCATGCAATGGTTTGTGGGTTATGAAAAAAGTCAACATGTCCATTCTACCTGATCCTATGATGAATGAAAATAATTAAAAGATGTGTATGAATAATATTCTTCTAACTGAACAGAATACAAACTTCTTAGACCATTAAAGAAACTATCATGTTAGAAATGCTTATTTCAGGTGCAGTAACACATATGCAGAGTACATCATGAGAAACGCTGGGCTGGAAGAAGTACAAGCTGGAATCAAGATTGCTGAGAGAAATATCAATAACCTCAGATATGCAAATAACACCACCTTTATGGCAGAAAGTGAAGAGGAACTAAAAAACCTCTTGATGAAAGTGAAAGAGGAGAGTGAAAAAGTTGGCTTAAAGCTCAAAATTCATAAAACGAAGATCGTGGCACCCAGTCCCATCACTTCATGGGAAATAGATGGGGAAACAGTGGAAACAGTATAAGACTTTATTTTGGGGGGCTCCAAAATCACTGCAGATGGTGATTGCAGCCATGAAATTAAAAGACGCTTACTCCGTAGAAGAAAAGTTATGACCAATCTAGATAGCATATTCAAAACCAGAGACATTACTTTGCCAACAAAGGTCAGTCTAGTCAAGGTTGTGGTTTTTCCAGTGGTCATGTATGGATGTGAGAGTTGGACTGTGAAAAAAGCTGAGCGCCAAAGAATTGATGCTTTTGAACTGTGGTGTTGGATAAGACTTCTGAGAGTCCCTTGGATTGCAAGGAGATCCAACTAGTCCATTCTAAAGGAGAACGGCCCTGGATATTCCTTGGAAGGAATGATGCTGAAGCTGAAACTCTAGTACTTTGGTCACCTGATGCAAAGAGCTGACTTATTGGAAAAGACTGATGCTGGGAGGAATTGGGGGCAGGAGGAAAAGGGGACGACAAAGGATGAGATGGCTGCATGGCATCACCGACTTGAGTTTTAGTGAACTCCGGGAGTTGGTGATGGACAGGGAGGCCTGGTGTGCTTCCATTCATGGGGTGGCAAAAGTCGGACATAACTGAGCAACTGAACTGAACACATTGATCCTCAGTGTATCCTAACACCAACCTCTCATTGCTGTTTTATGTTTATGCACCTATTGCAAAACAGTAAAATTATTTTATTCATGAGTATATTAGTTACCTGGAGAAGGAAATGGCAACCCACTCCAGTACTCTTGCCTAGAGAATTCCGTGGACAGAGGAGCCTGGTGGGCTGCTGTCCATGGGGTCACACAGAGTCGGACATGACTGAACTGACTTAGCATGCATGCATGCACTAGAGAAGGAAATGGCAACCCACTCCAGTATTCTTGCCTAGAGAATCCCAGGGACAAAGGAGCCTGGTGGGCTGCTGTCTATGGGGTCACACAGAGTGGACACAACCGAAGCAACTTAACAGTAGCAGCACATTAGTTTCCTGTGGCCTCTGTAGCAAATAACCACTAAGTGTTGCTTAAAACAACAGATACTTATTCTCCCAGAGCTCTGGAGGCCAGAAGTCCAAAGTCAAGGTGTAAACAGGGCTGCAAGCCCTCTGGAGATACTAGATAAGAATCTGTTCTTTAATCCTTTCACCTTCTGGTGGGTGCTGGCAGTCCTTAGCTGGTCCCCACAGTTCACACGGCCTCCTCCTGTGCATGTGTGTGTGTCTCCGTGTGAGTGTGTGTGTTGAGTCACCTTCTACCTCTCTGGGATAACTCCACTCTGAAGACCTCTAAGATTCACCCAGATAATTATGGATTATCTTCTCATTTCAAGACCCTTAATTTAATCACAATCTGCAAAAACCCTTTTTCCAAATAAGGTAACATTTACAGGTTCCTGGGGTTAGGATCTAATATCTTTTGGAGCCACCGTTTAGTCCACTACTGTGCGTACTAACAAATTTCACATCAACTTCAGAATTTGGTTAAAATCATCTCTGACAAACAACCCAACATGGAGAAATGTAATAACAGGAAAAGGTATAATTACTATTCATTGAAAACATAAAAGACATTTAATCAACCGATTGTTTTATATGATGTGAAAACTATTTCCCTGTTTCTAATTCTCTTATAAAAATAACTGAGGCATTGTGAAAAGTAACATTTACCTAAGTTATGTGTAAATTCGCCAGTGATTACCAAACAAGTCCAGGTGTCTCTCTTTTTTAAATAATAGGATTGAGAATTATCAGAAGTTGAAGTACACAGAATACCCAAGGTCGCCTCAGACCCAGCTCATTCCTTCCCCCACACATTAGCAAACTTTGTGTTGTCTTTCATCAGGCACAGCAAACCCCATTACAGTATTAAACATATTGTATTTCAGATGGAGTTTTTGGCCACCCAAGCTATTACCTAGTTTAGAGTCAGATTAGTAAAAACACTCTAGTTACAGCCATCCGGTTTCTCACATTTTCATAAGCAATACAAGTCTAGATTTCTGGTGTAGCCCAATGATTTATTTAAGAAATCATGAGTGTGTTGCAGGGCTTCCTCGGTGGCTCAGCTGTAAAGAATCCGCCTGCAATGCAGGAGACACAGGTTCAATCTCTGGGTGGAGAAGATCCCCCAGAGGAGGAAATGGCAGCCTTGCCTGGGAAATCTCATGGACAGAGGAGCCTGGTGGCCTACAGTCCATGGAGTAGCAAAGAGTCAGACATGACTGAGCGCCTACACAACAAAGGTATTAAAAGAACAGCATCAGATTTTGTCCGTCCTGACTATGGCCTTGAAGTCAGAATGACCCAGCTCTGCACTGTACCTCTGCCCCACTTGTTGCTATTTGACCACTGCCTCTGCTTCTCATCCTTTCCCTCATCATCTCCCCTGAGCTCATCTTATTCCCATATCCAGTAACCAGGTTCCATATTATACCCACAGATCACCCCTGTGGCTTTGGCAACTTCTGCAGACCCCTCCCAGGTTCCTGGGTCTCATCTTCACTGCTTCATTTTCTTCTTGTTGACATCCTCTGCTGCCAGAAATGAGAGAGACCTTACTCACCGTTGACCTGCAGGAAGTCTCCATGCCCCTGCTAGTCAGCTCAACTTTTCCCTCCTACAGAGCAGACGTTTGGATGTATTTCTCTTGAAGTGTTGCAAAGACCTGTAATCTCCATCCGGGAGATAAACAAGGGTTATCAAGATCTCACATTTAACTAAGTCAATGAGCCTTAGAAAAGTCCCAAGAATTACAAATCAATTTATTGATTTTAATTGGAAACAGGAATTTTCAGTGTCCTATGAACCTCTAAACAGCTTTCCCAGAGGAGAACCTATGATTTCCAAGAATTCATTGTATTCAAAACAGTTTCTTGACTGGCTCTGAATAGAGCTCATTTCTGTCTGACATATGCACCCATCTTTCTGCCTTCAACCCGAATATCAACAATAAACATGTGTAGTAACTGAGCCATATATAATGAATCTTGGCCCCCTTTTTTTTAAGCCTGTAAGGAAAGAATTAGTACCATGGGTGGGGCTTGAAGAGGAGAAATGATGGCAGCTGTTATCCAATGTGCAAAACTCCCGATTTTATTTTAGCATCTTTACATCTAAATGCATATATGAAAGCAGCAATCCAAAATGAAGTGAGGCTACTGTTCAGATTTGTAAATGCTTTTTTAAAAAAAATCTCAGATACAAAAACAAAATTTATTTGAAAGTAATCACCTTTATCATAGGAGTGATTTCGAGCTCAGAGGGAGAGATGAAATTACTTCAGGAGATAAACATAGGAAGGAGAGCCCCGAAAGCCACTGACATAGAATTGGTTCACTAAGAGGCTTCTCTGATTCCAGTTGCTTGGCTGCCCGTGAGAGCGTAACAACACACCACAGCCTGGCCCTCCTTAACTGGCATGATTTAAAGGAAATCTCCTTAAAACCTTCTCTGGGAGGTAACTGGCTTCATCTGCCATTTCTGAGAATCGTTAGCTAGCTGGTGACTTCCTCTAACCCATCTTAATGTCCGTGAAAGATATTGATCTATGAGTCATCAGAGCTACATTTAGCTTTGCCTTTCAAGCTGCCCTCCTGTCTACCCTCCTCAAACCCCACCAGTAAGTGGTCTCTGGAGGCCAGAGGCCCCTGGATGTTTAGTGAAAGCAATCAAGACCACGGACACACTCAATGCCTGAGCAACCCTGCTCCTCTCCCATCTTCCCAGGCCACATCTCACTCTTGGTTGAAATCACCATCTTAACCTAAAAGAAGCCGACTCGACATTTGAGCATAAAAGCACCAAAATTCCTACCGATAGGCAACAGAAAAATCACATTTTCTCTTGGTTTTAACAATTCACCTTCTTTTATTTCAATCACTGCCTCTTCCTTACCAACCTTAACCTCATGTTCACCACTTTCTATATTTTCATATATTCAAATCAATCATTTTTTTCTGCTCTAAAATCTGAAAATCTTGATCTTCCTGAACCGTGAAGCTTTACCTGGCTCCTTGCTACACTGATCCTTATATTCATCATTGCCGTGGCTGACTCTTTTCTTTCTCATCATGGATGTAAAGGAGCTCCTGATTAAAGTGCCACTATTATTTCAGAATTTGCAGCCACCTTCTCCTTGTACTTTTCGATTTATTTTTTTAGTCAACTTCTATCTCCACGGAAAGTACCATTTCATAATTACTTTGTAAGATCTTAAAAACCTGCCCCAAATCACAATGGGATTCTCTAAGCAACAATCTACCAACATCTTTTACGTATTTACTGAGTATAATTTATTTGAAACATTTGAACGTTTCTGCCTCAAAGAGACAGAATGAACAGGATGAATCCCCTATGAATCTCCTCTGAATTCAACCTCTGTGTGGATCCCCACCATGAAATTATATTGTTCACACTTGGAGACAAATGCATTTCCAAAGCATCACTTTGAAAAGCAGACCCCCAAACTCTCTCACCCTGTTCGTATCCTTTGCATCTTCTGAGTGCCTAGCTCATAAGCGTTTCCTACTCTCTTTGGATTTGTGTTCCTTGTGCTGTCTTTCGTGAAACTCGAGTGTTATAATTTGTCTTTTGAATAAAGCACAGAGTTTATTTATTTTTAAGGCCTATAGTTACAGGGGAAATCCGATTGGATGTACAGCTGAATCTGATTTCTCAAGAACAGATGCCTGGACATCTGGGTGTTTAGCAGCTCTGCATGTGGTTTTATNAATAAAGCACAGAGTTTATTTATTTTTAAGGCCTATAGTTACAGGGGAAATCCGATTGGATGTACAGCTGAATTTGATTTCTCAAGAACAGATGCCTGGACATCTGGGTGTTTAGCAGCTCTGCATGTGGTTTTATGACCCGTGGTTTGAGAAAAGCTGGTTTAACCTGGTCCTGACCACTCTGAGTTCACTCGCCTCCCTCCTGCAGGGGGAGCAGAAGGGGATCTGACACTGCCTCCCCCTGGCCAGCCTGCTTGAGGGTAAGAGGTCAGCGCAGGCCTTCCGCCCTGAGGTATGGTAGCTTAGTGATGGACCTCCCAGCCCCCGAGGCTTCTCTCAAGGTGGGGAAATCGTCTGGAGCAATGGACACTGACTGGCTTCACTGCACCTGTGGCCTCAGCATCCTGGTCTTTCAGTCTGTGCTTCAAGGCCTGCAATCCAGGGGGACACAGACCACTTGGCACCATGTCCTCCCAGGCCTTTGGAGAAGCCCCGCTGGCACTGTTGGGCTGACTCCATGGGGCAATGAGGCAGAGTTTCTTAGGACACCCCCTTCCCTGATTGGCAGTGTCCAGATGTGAGCTCCTACATCTCCCTGGAAATGACCTTTTTTTTTTTGAGACACAGCCCAGAGGCCAGACCCTGAGCCTCAGCTGGAGCTGCTAAGGGTTAGATTATATCCTCCCCCAAATCCACACATTGAATTCCCAGCCCCCTGTGTTTGGAGATAAGCTCTTCAAAGATTTGATTAAACTAAAATGAAGCTGTTAGGGTGGGCCCTAGTCCAATCTGATTAGTGTCATAAGAGGAGGAGGTTTGGGCANATATCCTCCCCCAAATCCACACATTGAATTCCCAGCCCCCTGTGTTTGGAGATAAGCTCTTCAAAGATTTGATTAAACTAAAATGAAGCTGTTAGGGTGGGCCCTAGTCCAATCTGATTAGTGTCATAAG
The DNA here is from genome assembly GCA_006410875.1 of Neotragus pygmaeus. Lineage (NCBI taxonomy): Eukaryota > Metazoa > Chordata > Mammalia > Artiodactyla > Bovidae > Neotragus > Neotragus pygmaeus. The sequence continues at coordinate 1,810,622 of SJYV01034224.1, read as the reverse complement.
AGGAGGAGGTTTGGGCACACTGATGCCAGGCCTGTGCGTGAAGACAAAACAGTGACAAGGAACCATCTCAAGCCTGGGAGAGGCCTCGGCACAGACCAACCCTGACCTCAGACTTCCGGCCCCCAAGGCTGTGAGAGAGACATGTCTGTTTAATCCCACAGTGTGTGGGATTGTGTCCCAGCAGATGGGTGCACAGGCTCAAGTTCACAAAGGGTCTGCATCTTTGTTGTCTTTCTGTGTCTCAAGGCTTTGCAGCATCTTAACTCTTGGCAGCTGGTGAGTGGCTGTTTTCCTGTATCCCAGTGAACCCTGCTATCAAAGTCTTGGTGACTTTTGCTTGTATTTTCCTAACAGTAAAAAATGTCTGTGTTTATCACCCATTTGTTCTTACTCTAATATAAACTGTGTCTTTGGCTTACTTTTCTGTTGGGGTGCTCCATTTTTCTTACTGATTTGCTAGAGTACTGTTTAGAGTAAAAACATTAAATTTTATGTCATATTTTTTCAGTTTTTATTTCTTATCGTGTTTCTAATTTGGCATGGGAATGTTTAAATGTTTTACATGTTCAGAAGTCATTAATTGCACTTGTATTTGAAAAATTCTTTTCCCGTACATGAACCAGATGGGTGGAAGATTTAACTAAATCTTCTTCAATTTTTAAATGATTTCATGTTGTATTTCTTAATTTTCAATCCAATTTTTATTTATTTGGTATCTGACATGGGAATAAGGATGTCAACTGATTTTTTTCCCCAAAGATCTAAATTTTGCTATACAATTAAAAATGTAATAATCTAGTATGGTCCTTTGAACTGAAATATTTTCTTTTTCCTATATTACTATTTACACACCAAATTCTGATTTTTGGTTATTATTATGATTCATTGCTCTCTTTTCTTCTTTCCTCAATACTGCTATTGGTATCACCACACTTGTACACAATGACTATACTAATTATATGTATATTCAGTTCAGTTTAGTTGCTCAGTCGTGTCTGACTCTGCTACCCAACGAACTGCAGCATGCCCAGGCTTCCCTGTCCATCACCATATCCCGGAGTTCACTCAGACTCACGTCCATCAAGCTGGGGATGCCATCCAGCCATCTCATCCTCTGTCGTCCCCTTTTCCTCCTGCCCCCAATCCCTCCCAGCATNTGGCATTTTGCATGATGTACTCTGCATATAAGTTAAATAAGCAGGGTGACAATATACAGCCTTGATGTACTCCTTTCCCGATTTGGAACCAGGCTATTGTTCCATGTCCAGTTCTAACTGTTGCTTCTTGACACACATACACATTTCTCAGGAGGCAGGTCAGGTGATCTGGCATTCCCATCGCTTAAGAATTTTCCAGTTTGCTGTGATCTACACAGTCAAAGGCTTTGGCATAGTTAATAAAGCAGAAGTAGATGCTTTTATGGAATTCTCTTGCTTTTTCTATGATACAGCAGATGTTGGCAATTTGATCTTTGGTTCCTCTGCCTTTTCTAAATCCAGCTTGAACATCTGGAAGTNTTAGTATAATTATCAGAGAAGGCAATGGCAACCCACTCCAGTACTCTTGCCTGGAAAATCCCATGGACAGAGGAGCCTGGTAGGCTGCAGTCCATGGGGTTTTGAAGAGTCAGACATGACTGAGTGACTTCACTTTCACTTTTCACTTTCATGCATTGGAGAAGGCAGTGGCACTCCACTTCAGTACTCTTGCCTGGAGAATCCCAGGGACCGGGGAGCCTGGTGGGCTGCTATCTATGGGGTCGCACAGAGTGGGACACAACTGAAGTGACTTAGCAGCAGCAGCAGTATAATTATACTATATACTAATTATAGGGCAAATTTCTCTTCATTACTTCTCTTTTTGGACTTTTTCCTGTCTGTTCCTATCTATGATTTTTAAGTATTTTTTCAGGTTCTCCCAACAACTCATTGAAATGTTGCTTGGGAATTATAGTCTACTAATTAAGTGGAAAGAATCAATATCTTGTCTCACTTTATTTAGACCTACTTGTTGACTATGTCTTCAAACTTCTAGATTTAGTCTTAACCATTCTAGTTAGGACTGTTGCCAGGTATTTTATTTTTTCATCACTATGTTTCCATGAAGATTCCCAATCGCTTATCACTGAATCCAAAGGACACTATTGACTTCTGGATATTCTTTGAATACCACCATTTTGTTAAGTTCTCTTATCAACTCAAACAGATTTTTCCATTGATTCTTACAAAGACTCTAGTTAGATTTATCATCATTCACAGCCAAGATGATTATCTGGAATCATGCTCTTAATTAGAAGTGTGTCTTATTTCTCCTTCATGCTAAAGATTAGAGGTGACAACAGCTGCTTGGCTCACTTTTTATAGTACATGATTCTTAGCAAAATGGAGCATCCATATTTGAGTCTTCTGAGCAGAGAACATGACTCTGTCCTGGCCACTGTCTGATTATTATCCAGTCAAGAGAATGGTGCTGAGGTAGGTGGTTTGAGGAGCAAAGACCAATTCTCTTATGGTGTAGATTTCCTCCATGGATCAAACTAGACCCTCAAGAGCCACCCATTTGCTCACAGTGTCTCAGGCCCCCAGAACTGTCTCCCCAGAGTTGTGTACCCCTCCCTTAACTACATGTACATACATGAAATATATGTATATGTATGTATGTATGTGCTCAGCTGTGTCTGACTCTTTGTGACCCCATGGACTATAGCCTATCAGGTTCCTCTGTCCATGAGATTTCACAGGCAAGAATATTAAGGTGGGTTGCCATTTCCTCTTCTAGGGGATCTCCCTGACTCAGGAACAGTACCTGCATCTCCTGTGTCTCCTGCATTGGCCAGTGGATTCTCTGCCACTGAGCCACCTGGGAAGCCCATATGAGTACATATCTATGCACACATACACATATACACATACTCTGAGACTCCTGAGAGCAGGTGTCGGAAACCCAGTTACCAGAATTCGGGTGCTGATGTCATAATGGCAGCAAGGGTCACACTAACTGAAATTTGAATCATAAAGCTCTTGGTAGCAGCAAACCACAAGTTTTGCGTTGTCTCAGATTGTGTGAGCATGGGTCAGTAGAAAGAGATCCGAACTTAAAATCTGGAACCATGGCCTCCATCTCAGCTCTGACACCGATGAACCCTTTAGAGGTTTACAGAGCCTGTGAAATTCCCTGACGTCACCATAGCACTTCCTGTACATGAAGGAGGTTAGATACGTGACTCTTACAAATTCTTTACTTCCAAAAATATCTTATCAGAAATCCCAAAGGTTCATGAACATCAGAAAAGAAATTCCCACTTATCATTAAATCATGTCCCTCTACAGAAGACTATTTTTGGTGTCAGTTGTAGGTCTTCATAGAATCACTTAACTTCAGCCTCTTCAGTATTAGAGATTGGGGCATAGACTTGTTACTGTGATGTTGAATGGTTTGCCTTGGAAATGAACCAAAATCATTGTCACTTTTGAGATTGCAATCAAGAACTGCATTTTGGACTCTCATTGACTATAAGGGCTGCTCCATTCTTTCTCAGGGATTCTTGCCTACGGTATAGTGGTCATCTGAATTAAATTATCCCATTCCCATCCATTTTAGTTCACTGATTCCTAAAATGTTGATGTTCACTCTTGCCATTTCCTGTTTGACTCATTTGAAAAGACCCTGATGCTGGGAAAGATCGAGGGCAGGAGAAGAAGGGGGTGACACAGGGCAAGATGGTTGGATGGCATCACTAACTCAATGGACATGAGTTTGAGCAAACTCTGGAAGATAGTGAAGGAAGGGAAAGCTGGCATGCTGCAGTTCATAGGGTGGCAAAGAGTTGGACACGACTTATCTATTGAACAACAACAGCAAAAGAATTATTTAAATTTCCAATGTTGCCACTAGGACTAAATGAGCTAGTGAAAAAAAAGTTTTCAAGAGTGAGTGAAAAATAAAAAATCAAGATTAAAAAAATAAGGGACAGGGACTTCCTTGATGGTCCAACAGTTAAGACTTTGGGTTTCCAATCCAAGGGGTACAGGTTTAATTCTTAGTTGGGGAACTAAAATTCCACATGCCATGTAGTGTGGCCAAAAAAAAAAAAAAAAAAAAAGGTGGGGGGAAGTAGGACAGCTGGACTTCCCATCTAAATCAGAGGAAATGATATTATAATTTCACACCCGTTCCATCAACAAGAACATGGGCACAACAGGCATTAGGGCTTTTTAGAAAGGGTAGAGTTAATGTTCCTGATTTACAAGCAGGTGCCACTCGCACACACTTTTGTCACCCTCTCATCTTTTTTCATATATAAGAAAATCAGGAGCTACAAATAGCTGACTATTTCTAACATTTTTGGAACACACGATCACTTTAATTCTGTAATGAGTGTCTCAAGTTTTTCATGCAGGGCACCAGAAAACTGGCCCACCTTTTCTTCTTTTCTATAAAACTGAAAGGTTGGAATGCAATCGACCTTGCACTCTCTCACCAGTTCCTCGCACTCATCGGCATCCACTTCCAGGAACACCACATCCTTGTGCTTCAGGGACAGGGCCTGGAAGAAGGACTTGATGGTCTTGCAGGCCTGGCACCACATGGCCGAGAAGTCCACGGCCACCAGCTGCTCCCCAGCTTTCTTTAGCGCCACCTCGAAGTCGTCTTTGCTCAGGATCACCTTCACCAGGTCATCTTCCAGGAGCTCTGTGTCTTCCTCTGACTGCAGGCTATTACCTTCTGGGGGCCAGACTGTGTCCTCTAAGGACCTGGTGGTCTCACCCTCCTTGAGTAGAATGGTTTCCGCTGAGGACTTGGGGGTCTCACCCTCCTTGGGCAAAATGGTTTCAGTTGAGGACTTGGGGGTCTCACCCTCCTTGGNCGTTTTTTTCTGAAGAATTGGGGGTGTTGGCCTGCTTGTGCAGAGTGGTTTTACTGGGGGAATTGAGAATGTCACCCTCTTTCGGTGAGAGGTTTTTTTCTGGAAAATTGGGAATGTCACCTTGCTTTGGTGAAATGGTTTGGGTTGAGGAATTGGGGGTGGCAGCCTGCTTGGGCAAGATGTTCTTCTGGGGGGAATTGAGAATTTCCCTCTCTTTTGATAGGATGGTTTTTTGTGGGAAACTGGGAGTGTCAGCCTGCTCGGATGGGACGGCTTTTGCTGAGGAATTGAGAAAGTCCCCCTGCTTAGGCAGGACGACTTGGGCTGGAGAGCTGGGGGTGTCACTGCTCTGCTCAGGTGGGAGTGTGTGCACGGCCTGCAGGGCTTCGGATGCCCCCACATGTGTACATTGAACATTGCTGGCCTCATGGACAAAGGCCTCCAGGGGGTGTGCTGGGACCTGGAGAGTCACATGGCTGGGCATAACCTGTAATAATGGACTTTCTGAAGAAAAAGATAAAAATAAAAATATTAGAGAAGAAACAAAAGCATTCTGATCATCTATTCCAAGGAAGATGGGCAGGTGTCCTTTTTAGAGCACGGGAAAGTAGTCTTCTAACTGATACATCCATTTGCATACTCATATTCCACACAATACCAAGCAGCATGTGATTACACGTAATCTTCACCTAGGTTTTTTTTCCTTTTAACTACAAACTTCTCTGCTTAGCTTGACACTGCAGCTGACCCTCTAAGCACACACGTCCCCAAAGCAGCCCCCTCCCCTCCTCCTGACCTTTATCCTCACCTTCATTTGTTTTTCCTTGGTTGTCTGACCTCATTTCTGGTTCTCCAGGACCCCAGCTTCATCACTTTCCATTTCCAGTTCCTGGTCTCTACCCACCCCTACTTCACAGGTGCCTCATGGCACCAGCAAGGCTATCCCCTTCGACCTTCTGTAACCAAACATCGTATGTCGAGTAACAACCTGTACTGGGGTGGAGCCTACAGCCGGCCTGCTCTCTCTGTTTTCACAAGTGTCCCATTTGAGAGTTTCATGACACTCTGGGTCTTGGGGCTGCTCTATGTGTGGGGCCATGCCCAGTCCCTGAAATGAATTCACAGGCATTATTTCCTACAACAAACCACTGAGGTAAGTCCCATTGTGATCTCCACCTAACAAGTGAGAAAACTCAGCCTTGGAGAAGTTATGGGACCAACTCAAGGTCACAGAGCTCATCTGTGGGGCAAGTTCCAAGCCCACACTCCTGATACTGGGCTGGGCTGCCTGCCGAGTGCCCCATCCAGGGAGATGACTTGAAACCACCATTCCTACCCCCTTCCTCCAGGTCCTCCCCAGCCACAGCCTTCTCTTTATGACTCGGCCACCACAACCATCTACTTAGGTCTCCTCTGTGATCTCCTCGAACTGTGGTGCTGGAGAAGACTTTTGAGAGTCCCTGGGACCGCAAGGAGATCAAAATAGTCAATCTAAAAGGAAAACAACTCTGAATAGTCACTGGAAGGACAGATGCTGAAGCTGAAGCTCCAATACTTTGGCCACCTGATGCAAAGAGCTAACTCATTGGAAAACACCCTGATGCTTGGAAAGATTGAATGCAGAAGGAGAAGGGGGCAACAGAGGATAAGATGTTTGGATGGCATCACTCATTCAATGGACGTGACTTTGAGTAAACTCCAGGAGATAGTGAAGGACAGGGAAGCCTGGTGTGCTGCAGCTGGGGTCGAAAAGATTAGGACACAACTGAATGACTCAACAACAAGGTTTCCTCTCAACTGTGTCACCCTCTTCTGCAAAGTCCTACCTGCTGGTCAGATGTCCGGTTTGGGTATTGGGAAGGGAGATTACGACGTGGAGGAGTTCCCTAACTGAGAAGAGGCAGTAGTGAGAACATGGTCCCCCATCCATGTGACAGAGAATCCTGGCCTCCCCTCTCCAGGCAGAAGCCCCAGTAAGGACCCAGGTTGGATGTGTTCAGAGGAGAGCTGGAAGCGAAGGAGCATCTGCCTCCTGCACCACCTGGAAGGCTAGGAAATGCCACAGCTATGTGGGCTCCATGTGCCCATGGCAGCGGGGGTCAGATTGCTGGGCCAGGGAGGTCCTCACATCCCAAGTGGGGCTGTGTTCTTCTAACCAGGAGAAGCTCAAGAAGAACAAAGAAGGCACAGTGCAGGGGGATTTGCAGTGAGAGGCAAGGACCAGGGGCACAGGCTTGACCCGTGGGTGACAGCATGGGCCCTAGCCCCAGACAGCCCCCTCCATCCTTAACAGTTCCAAGTCCCAGGACCAGGCCAGACCAACCGCCTCACCTGGGAACCGGCAGGAGGCAGGGGGCTCAGGAACAGCAAGTCCGTACAGCCCTGTGTACCCACAACCAGCCAGAGTTCGCACAGCCCTGTATACCCACATATTATGGGGAAAGGGCAGGAATTGAAGACAGAGCTGTCACCAGAGTAAAACCATGTTCCTTAGGCTGAAATCCCCCAGGAGCATGGTGTCTATAATTAATCAATATATTAATATGTAATTAATCATAAATAATACCACACTGCATATTTGAACATTGCTAAGAGAGTAGATCTTAAAAGTTCTCATCACAAGAAAGAGAAATTTTAACTATGTGTGGTGACAGATGTTAATTAGAATTACATGGTGATCATTTCTGGAGAAGGCAATGGCACCTCACTCCAGTACTCTTGCCTGGAAAATCCCACGGACGGAGGAGCCTGGAAGGCTGCAGTCCATGGGGTCACTGAGGGTCGGACACGACTGAGCGAATTCACTTTCACTTTTCACTTTCATGCATTGGAGAAGGAAATGGCAACCCACTCCAGTGTTCTTGCCTGGAGAATCCCAGGGATGGGGGAGCCTAGTGGGCTGCTGTCTATGGGGTCACACAGAGTCGGATACGACTGAAGTGACTTAGCAGCAGCAGGTGATCATTTCAAAAGATACACAAATATAGAATCATTATGTTGTACATTTGAAACTAATATGTGTTAATATATCTCCATTAAAAAAATTTTTAATCTTAATTGAAAATTAAATCTTTAATTGCAAATTTTAAAATCCATTAAAAAAAATCTTAATTGAAAACGGAAAAAATAACAGAAGCTGACATTTGGCTCCTCCCCTCCTCTTAGTCTGGGCTTCCCTGGTGGCTCAGTGGTAAACAATCCGCCTGCCAATGCAGGAGATGTGGGTTCAATCCCTGGTCCAGGAAGATCCCCAGGAGAAGAAATGACAGCCCAGTACAGTGTTCTTGCCCTAGGAAGTCCCATGGACAGAGGAGCCTGGTGGGCTACATCCAAGGAGTCACAGAAGAGTCAGACACAATTTAGTGACTAAACAACAGCTCTTCCTAGTGTATGGTTTTACGCGACTTACTAACTTCCTGGGCCTCAGTTTCCTCATTTGTAGAATGGATGCAATCGTGGTATCTGCCTGATAAAGAGGTTGTGCAAACAGGTCATGTGATATAAAACACCTGGTGCAGCCTGGGGCAAAGCAGGTCACTATACTCAAGAGACTTGTTTATGAGCATCGGCTCTGTGCCAGGATTGAAAGAGGTGTTCTCTGTCGAGTGAAACCCATGCAGCCCACTCAGGAGGCCGCTAGGGTGGCGGAATCTGTACACACGGCCCCGCTGGTTGCCCAGAGCCCCCACGGACAGTTCCTCATGAATATGGTGGCTATCTTACCTTGTGTGACACCTTGGGGGCAGGGGTTCTGGGAACTCAGAATCTTGCTTGGGTTTTCTGACAGCAATCTGGTGCATCTATCACAGAGCTTACAGCAGAGCCAAGGTTCAACTGATGAGCAAATGGCAGGATTTCTGCAACAGGACGTGCAGACATTGCCCCTCTCCTTGGTGGGATGAATAACTACAAAGAACATCACATCCGCTCAACTCTGATTTTACAGCCAGAGGAGTCTGTATCAAACTTCAGAAAAAGTCCCTTCTGAGGCTTTTGAGATTCCAGAACTGTGGGTAAGGGTGCACTTGAATTACACTCTGCATCTTATATATGAGGAAACTGAAGTTTAGAGACATTGGTCTTCCAACCCTTCCTCCCATTGCCAGCAACTGACTTAAAAAATTGCAATTATTCAACCCAACGTTATAGTAAGAAAAAGACAAACTTGATAAAACTTAAAATATTTATTAGTATGAATCAGTGTGCGTTAAACCAAAAATAACAGATACAATTGGACAACGTGGAAGGCAGTGCTTTACTACAGAATACAAGGTGGACAGGAAGGTCCTAAGGTCTGCAGCGGCGTCTTCTATATGTGAGAACTGGGTCCAGCCCAGACAGAGGCCCCTTATGAAAACAGGAGGGAGGGGGCAGTGTACACAGTCAAGTGCTGATACTGGATCTCTGGGTCTGGTTTTAGTAACGAAGGTTAAACCAGAACCTAATGGGGCTGAATGTGGCTCAGAGCTCTTTCTTTCACTCGTTATTCAAGTTGTGATGAGCGTCACAGAGTACAGAGACGCAGGGCCCAGAGGGGAGCCTATTGGGCCATCACAGGTCATGTTCCTCAACCTCGCAGGACACATCTCGGTCACCTGAGCTCCCCTGGGTCCTCCATGGGGTCCAGCCCTTTGCTTGGCTAAAGGCTGGCTTCAGCTCTCCAGATTTCTCTGGTCTGCAAGAAAGTCCACTGACACACCACTCCCCACTGTAAAGACAGCAGCTCAGTTACGAGCGTGCAGTGTTGGCACAATTCCACTGCCACCTGGGGGATTTCTCATGGGGAGACAATCCCCCTGAGCGCCCACGCCGGTTTTCCACGATTGAGCCATGAGCCATACTCAGCCAGGGGAATGGATCACACATCGCTATAACAAATTTGAAGTTGTATTTACACATGTGCACATGCGTACCACATGGGAGAGGAAGGAAAACAGAAGAGCACATTTGGGGAAACTGGGCGAAGGACGCTGCTAGACAACGTGGAACAACACTAACGTCCAGGCCTTTACATCACATCACACGGTTATGGTTCAGAGATTAGAACAGTCAGAAAGTAATCTCAAGGCAAAATAAAGGAAGATGAGCAAGGCTCCTGTGGACAAGGCTCGAGTCTCCGTCTTCAGAAAAGACCCCACGTTCCTGCGAACGTCTATGTGCTCGAGGGCCGTCTTCTCTTTCCACAACTGCTCCAAGGAGTGACTACAGGCACGTGGCCGGCCAATGCCTTGAAAAGTTAAGGCTGCACAGAAAGGCAAATGAGTGGCTCCCAACCACGTGGGCTTCTGAAACTAAGCCATAGGCTCACGGGTGGGTAACCTGCTCTGCGTGGTTAAGACAAGCTCTTTTATGCAAGATGGGAGTGCTGAACAGCCAGCCCAAAGTTGCAGACTCCTCCAGGCCATGCACCTCCTTAGCTAGGCAACCGTGTCTAGAGACAAGCTCTGGTCCTTGGGGACTGCCAGATGATGAAAGATTCCAAAATAAGCCTGCATGCCACCTGGAACGAGGTCACTTGAATGTGCAACCCACATTTTTTTAAACTTTGTTAAGAGGCAAGATAATGGCTCAGCCTGCAAGCAGAATCACGGAGCCCATAATGTTGACAAGGTGCACAAAATCCTTAAAACCCTGCAAAGTGTACCAAGGTGTCCAAGTTCCAATTTGCCAACAGTTTTAGGGGAACCTGTCTGGAGTTTAAGCTCTTGAACCAAAAATAAGTGTTTTCAGCTTCCATGTCCTAAGATTGTCAAATGATTCTCGCAAGCTGAGAAAAGTGGTTAGAGCATCAAATTGACAACATATTCTCAAGTTGAAAAAACCTAAGTCTGAGACTTCAAACTGTTTTCTGCCCTGATCTTGTAAGGACTCTCACTTTTTCTGACAGCAGACTCAGTATCCCCAACCATCAAGGGCTGGTGGGACCAGCATGGCAGGGCTCAAGAATGGCTCACACTAAGTTACAGAAAGTTCAAGGGATTTCATTGGCTCATGATCTCTTTCTTGATTTTTACACTGTAGGTCTTCAATGAATGTTTGTTGAGCCTTGAAAGTACCAACTGGCCGTTACCACACTACCTGGTCAGCCACATCTCACCCCACAAAAGGCACCAATCTGAATCTCCTCCAAGGTTCACTTCCCATCCTGAGCCTTCCTAGGAAAACAACCGCTTCTCGATCCCAGGTTTTTATGAAAATTAGAAAACAGGATGTGCACTTTCAATAGAGACAGTTTTCTTCCCTTCCCTTCCACTGGATTCAGACATCTTTAATTCACTGGGATTCCCAGGTGGCTCAGTGGTAAAGGATCCACCTGCCAATGCAGGAGACATAAGAGACGCTGGTTCGATCCTTGGGTTGGGAAGATCCCCTGGAGGAGGAAATGGCAACCCACTCCAGTATTCTTGACTGAAGAATCCCAAGGACGGAGAAGCCTGGCAGGCTATCGTTCATGGGGTCACAAAGAGTCAGNAGAAAAGAAGTTGGTCTTAGTTGGAATGGGTTGAAGAAAGGCAGATTCCAAAGCAAATACTCAGTTCCAACATAGCTTAAGAAAAACATTTCCATAAGAAAAATGCATTAGTTAGATCAATATTTGAGAAAAGTTGATTTCAGGTGGAACCAAGTGTCATCCACAGAGAAGGGGGAAAAGTTACTTGCAGTTTGTTTCTTCCTGCCTTCTTGGGGACCTCTGGCCTCCCAATAAGGCTGTTAACACTCTCACTATCTTTATTCTGAATTCTTTTTCAGGTAGATTGCCTGCTTCCTATTCATTTGTTTGGTCTAATGGGTTTTTGCAATATTCCTTCATCTGCAGCATATTTTTTCCATCTTTTCATTTTGCTTAATTTACTGTGTCTGGGGTCTCCTTCTGCAGGCTGGTGGATCATAATTCTTCTTAACTGTTGAGTCTGCCCTTCTTGGGTGTAGTTGAACCAGTGCCTTGTGAAGTTTTTCCTGATTAGGAGGATTTGTGCCTGTGTTCTGGTGGGTGCAGCTGCAGTGCTGTGTCCAGTAGTGTGTTTTGGGGGTGTATATGTGCTTGTTATTGTCTTGGACTGCCTTTCTGCTAATAGGTAGGATTGTGTTCTGATATGACTAATGGTTTGGAGTTAAACATCCAGCACTATAGTTTGCTGGCCTTTGGATGGGCTTAGTCTTAGTGTTGAGATGGAGGCCTTTGGCACTGAAAGGGCCACCTTCTCTGGGGTCTTTTTCTACTGGTTCAGCAGCTGGTGCCAGCATATGGAGAGAGAGGTTAAAGTGATGACTCCACCCATGTGTGTGACTCAGCAGTATCACCCTATCTCCATGGCAGCCTGGCTTTCCTACAAGGGCATTCCCTACCAAGATCTCTTCCCTCAAATCCCCTCAGGCCATCTCCCCAGTCAACCTGAATTTTACAGCTCAGCTAGAAAGCAATGCATTATAGAATACTTCGATGTTACTAAACATGTTTTCTCTTGAAATTACTCCAAGTTATTCTTCAAATGACTGCCCCCCAAATAGCTATTTATATTTCCAAGGCCCTAATCACTCATAGGTTTTGTTTAAGGTACCAAATTTATCTGTACATAACTGAATTCAATTCAGGTTTTATAAACTCATACATTGCTCATGTGAGATTATCTCAAAGATCTGGAAGAATTTATACAAGATGCAAATAGTGAATAATTATGTGTTCCCTCTGTGCAAAAAGGTTAGAATGTAGAAAAACATATTTGCAAAATATATCCAAAATTATTATTAAAAATAAAGGTCATATTAGTCAAGCACAAGAATAAATGAAAACATAAATGTTATGTTCATTTTTAAAGAATAGTATGAAAGTTTCTATAAAGAGAATTTAAATAGTGTGCATAAGCTTTAACTTGTGTTGATAAATAGCATGGATATATCAAGAAGCTTTCAAATATATCTTAGTTTAACTTAAAAAAATATATATTTCATGTGATAATTTTGATTTAATTTCACTGCCAAGGAAGTATTAACTCTATACCAAACTTTTAAAAAATAATCAATTCTTTCTACTGGATTCAAGTCCAATGTGCTTTTTCTTTTAAATCTAATATTGAATTAAAAAAATAGAGAAACTCCAAGGAGAACCAATGTGAATAACCAAGGAACATGATTGGTGATAATTTTACTTTATAAATATAAACAATAGTTACCTTAAAAATTTCATTAAAAAAANGTCCCCTTCTCCTCCTGCCCCCAATCCCTCCCAGCATCAGAGTCTTTTCCAATGAGTCAACTCTTCACAAAGTCAACCCTAAAGGAAATCAACCCTGAACATTCACTGGAAGCTCCAATACTTTGGTCACTTGAGCTGACTCATTGAAAAAGACCCTGATGCTGGAAAAGATTGAAGGCAGGAGGAGAAGAGGGTAGCAGTGGATGTGATGGTTGGATGGTATTACCAATTCAATGGACATGAGTCTGAGAAAACTTCAGAAGATAGTGAAGGAAGGGGAGCCTTGTGTGCTGCAGTCTATGGGGTTGGAAAGAGTCAGACTTGACTTAGCGACTGAACAACAACAATGAGGCAAGCCCCTTAAAAAGAGCGGGAAGCCACCAGCACTGTGGAAACACAACGAGAACTCAGATCCTGTGATCTGAGTTACCTGGAACTTACTGAAATCTTAAACATACTTACACAAAAGAAGAGTTCCAGAAAATGCCACAGCATTCGGTACCAAGGTGATCACCTTGGAACACTGTTGAATCAGTATTAATTACATGGGCACGGAATAGGGCAAATACACACACACANAGGTTCTGTATCCTTGGATCTAACTTACCTCAGACTGAAAATATTCAAAAAAAATTCCAGAAAGTTCCAAAAAGCAAAACTTGAGTTTGCCACACTGGCAACTATTTGAATAGCATTTACACTGTATTTACAACTGCATAGCATTGTTATGGTCTTAGGCATTATTTGCAATCTAGAGATGATTTAAAGTATATGGGAGGATGTGCGTAGCTTATACACACGAATACAATGCCCTTTAATACAAGGGATTGAGCATCTTCGGATTTGGTGTCAGTGGTCCTGGAAGCAATCCTCCAAGGGCACCAAGTGATGACAGTACCTGATGTTCATTACATTCTTCAGTTTACTGGTGTATATGTTTACAGTTTTCCATAACAAAGTCTTTAAGTCCCCTGCAATCTCACCACCATGAAACAACCACTGTTAACATTTTAAGATGTGTGTTCCCTTTGACTCTTTGCCCAAAAGAATATATTTACAATTACAGTCTACGTGCTTAGTCTCTCAGTCATGTCTGATTCTTTGTGACCCCATGGACTGCAGCCCTCCAGGGTCCTCTGTCCATGAGGATTCTCCAGGCAAGAATACTAGAGTGGGTTGCCATGCCCTCCTCCAGAGGATCTTCCCAATCCCACATGCCACAAGGAGGGGAAAAGAAAAAAGACTTCATATGCATGAAGAGATTTATACTGGCTGAGCCATGCAAAGGAATATCTTTAGAATTAAGAGACTAATGCTTGGATTTAGGCTTGTTTTTTTTCTGTGAAGTCTTTACGTCATTTTTTTATTGAAAACATGACTTTGCATAAACCTTTGGAGGTCTCCTAGCTCTTGGAGAAATCCCAGGGTGACTTTCAGGTACACAGAGCTGCATTGATGCTGGGAGACAGCTCTGGAAAATACGGGGAGCTGCACAGGAACAGGGTGACAAATACACACGACTGTGTATAACGTAGATAAACAACAAGGACCTACTGTATAGCCCAGGGAACTTGACTCAGTATCTTGTAATAGTCTATAAGGGAAAACAATCTGAAAAAGAATACATACATATATACAATACACATACAGACACACACACGTGTATAACTGAATGACTCTGCTGTACACCTGAAACTAACATGACATTGTAAATCAACTATACTCCAGTTTTTAAAAAAAAGATCAGAAATGAGGAAAAGCTTTCCACATCGACTCTTGACCCACAGGTCTCGTAGGAGGGAGACGCTGTTTCTTGTTGATGATCACCAGACACAAAAAATGACTACAAGCTTCTCTTGTCTCCTTTGCCCAGTGTCATTCAGCTTCATGGGTCACTTTGGTTTTCCATATCTTTCTCACTCTTTTTTTTTTCCTCCCCTCAACATACGAACATAAAATGCTATAGAATATGTAATTCTGTAAGTAAAATAAATTTTATTTTGCAACGGAGTTACTTCATTCTGAGTCGTGAAACACAGACTGGACAGGTGAAAGCACAGACTCTTGGGAGACAGAGAACAGCGAGGGGTCGTGTGAGGAACCTGGGCAAGGCTGCAGGGTTTAGTGTATGTGCCACCAGGCAAGTTAACTCAGAGGAAACCCTCTGCTCCAGAGCTCCGTGGCTTTTATCCTCTGAGCCCCAGAAGCATAAAGACGCAAGCTATGCTGAAAACACAAACCAGATACTTACTGATTCCTTGAAAGAGCTCTTCGATATTAATTGCGTTCTTTGCACTTGTCTCAACCACAACAGCACCAATGGACTCCGCATACTCCTTGGCATCCTTCAAGGGCACTTCCCTGGAAAAGAGGGCAGACCAGCAGAGGTGAATGCCCGTCTGTACAGAATAAATAACCCTGCAGAGCAAAGAAACAGCTCACGTGCAAATAGCTCCCTCGTGGGCCTGCAGAATAACAACTTGGTCACCCAGTAAGTATTAGAAACGTGGGTGAAGTTTTTTCAAGCTTGAAACCCAGTCTCTGGCATCCATGGAGACAGGACATGCGTGTCTAAGCTACTGTCCCTGGTCCCACCAAAGGAGAGAATTCCAGAACAGTAGGAAAGGCATTACAAGTGAGGCCAGCTTTCCGAGTTAGTTAGGATTGGTTCCAAAATTTTTTCCCATAATAATGACTCAATGTTTTTTAAAAATTGCCCATGTGCACACACTCGCATATGTGCTTTTCTAACACTTTCTGTATATTGCCTTTTACAAATCAGAGAAAATACATGACGTGATCTGGAAGACTGGCAGTGAACACATTTACAGTTCCAACGGCGTATTTGGACTTTGTCCTTTAAAAGGCTGTTACTGTAAAGGTTTAGGACATGAACTCAGTCCAGATGAATAATCTAAAAAAACATTTATTAATGTACTTTCTCAGGTGAAGATACTGTAGCGGACTGAAAGATTAAAAAAGACATAGTTCCTATTCTCCAGAAGTTTATTCATTGATTCAACCAATGTTTAGAGAGAACAGTTGTATGCCAGCCCTTTTTTGTAGGCAGTCCCTGCCTTATGGAACATACACCTGAGAGCAAAGAAACACACACCTATAGACACAGTAAGCCACACTATTATAATGTCTACAACACGGAGATAACAAAGTGCTCAGGAGTAGAGGGTAGAGAGCTGAGCGTCTGATCCACGGAACCCGGGCAGGTGCCACAGAGGTGGCCACTGAAGTGTGGCCACCAGGGGCAGCGAGAACATGGACCAGAGCCTGACAAAGGCCCCCCCAGGTGGGGTGCGCCCTCACCCCTCATGTGGAGTGGGACCCACTGCCACGTGGACACCTGAGCCATGTCGGCTGGACTCTAAACATGCCTATCATTCTTACCAAGGACACCCTAGGCAAAATGACCCTTTTGAATCTACCTTCTTTCTCCTTTCTAACAGACAAGCCCCCAGGCCCCTCAGTTATTATAAAAAAAAAAAGTCTTCAGTCTTTCTGGTGGTGATGAAATATCCCAGAAGAGGGCTTCTCTAGGTTCAGTTTGACAAGTTAGTCTACTTTTTTTTTCTTTTTCTTCCTGGAGGTCTTTATCAAACCAAAGCTCAAAGGATGGGGCTCCTCCCTGCCCTAAGGTGGAGCAGAGGAGACTGTGTGTGCTCAAAGGTGTTGGGGGGGGGGGGCACCGTGGAAGCTGCGGAGAACCCTCCCCTCCAGGGAGGGAAGGTCAGTTCAGGCTTCAGTGTGTCCTTCTTGGGGGACCAAGAGGAACAGAATACCATCTACCAGGATTACGGTGAGAACAAAGTCACTCAAGACAAAATCCAAATCACCCACCCTGAGAGAGACGGGAAGCCTTTGAGAAGGGCAGATGCTGTCACAGCTGACAACGCTGGGCCCTGGAAAGTGGAGAGAGGACAAGCATGTCGACCGATTTCTCCCAGGTTTAGAAACAGGTCTCGTTAAACAGATGACCTGCCAAGGTGACGCGGTACTCGGGGCGGAGGCAGGGCCAGCCCAGCAGGTTCTGCTCACACTGCTCCCATCCAACCACCCAGCAGGAACCCACATTCCTGAGGCTGTTCCTTCGGTCTTTACAGACAAAGAAATGTCCCCAGAGAGCAGCATGGTGCATGCAGGGGTGCAGGGGCCAAGTGTAGCCTGTCCTGAAGAACAGGTTCCCGCCCTAGGAGCCTGGGGGGCCAGGGGCGTCCCTCTTCCTAGTCAGTGAACTGAGATTAGCATCAGAAGTGAGCTGGACTGCGGGACACCCAGTGGGGGTCAGAGAACTGTTGCTGGGACAAGCTGTGCACCTGCAATCTCAAAGGAGACCCTGAAAAGGTGCGCGTGTGCTGCCCCGGGCCTCCAGCAGACGTCTGACCAACCAGTGGCCTCAGGAAGCCCTTCGGCTGAGTCAGAGGTCACGCACAGCCCGGGGAGGGGACTGGAGGGCACCTCGGAGACGGGCCTTCTGTGATCACCCTCACAGAAGACCATGGCATCCATAACTTTCCTTCAGTTCTTTCGACAAATATTTACGGAGTGTCTGCCATAGGCTGGGTGCTTTGTTAGGCTTTCAATAGGTAAACTGAAGTGAGTCCACCCAAGCCAAGGCATAAGCACATAGCAGGTCGACTTTGATGGGAAAGAGTACTTTTAGACTTTCAACATGAAGTTACATCCAGGAAGGCAGGTCTTCCAGAAATGCTGTGCCTCAACCAGGTTCCCATGGGTGCCTCTGACTGGTCCTCCAGCTCTTGCAGTCATCACCCCAGGCCCACCGAGGGGATCAACGCACAAATCCACCAAATATTCCTGTGAACAGAATTCCTCCATGTTGTCTAACCTGTAAAACCCAGCACCTCAGCAGGAGTTAGAGGCTTCCTGCCTTAGACCTCCCTGTTCATGCCCAGGCATCAGCCATTCTGGGTGCTTCCGGAGCTCATGTCTGTCTCTGGGCCCCTGCTCTCGTCCACCCCTCCACATCTCCCTGACGACTGTCCATACGAGGCCCCCTAGAGAGTGCAGCACAGCACCCCCTCCTTGAGAGCCCAGAGCCCTGGTGAGACTTGTCACCTGAATGGGCTGTGGATTCTTGCGATCAGGACCATGGTTTGTTTTGGGGAGGCTTCCCTGGTGGCTCAGATAAGAAATCGCCCTGCAATGCAGGAGACTTAGGTTCGATCCCAGGGTTAGGAAGATGCCCTGGAGAAGGGAATGGCAACACACTCCAGTATTCTTGCCTGGAGAATCCCATGGCCAGAGGAGCCTGGCGGGCTGCAGTCCATGGAGTCGCAAAGAATCGGACATGACTGACAGAGCACACACACAGGAATCCTAACAGGGCCAGGCACCTACGAGGCAGTCAGCACCTGCTGAATGGCAGGGTGACCATCACCACGAGTGGCCTTCAGCAGAGAGGAGAACTCAGGCAGAAGGTCCAAGCAGGCTTCAGGGGAAGTATGGGGAGTGTGGACAGGGAGGGGGCGAAGATTCACCCAGCCAGGAGGGAGACTTAGGGCTGAAAAACACACGAGAGGGGGCATCTCCCCCCAGCCCCAAGCTCCAACAGTCCTCAGAGGTCACACTGCAGGGAGGTCCACGCACCGGCATCCGGGCAGAGGCCACGGGTTCTGGGAGGCTCCCCACGGGGGAGGAGGGCGGGAATCCACATTCCTGTGGCTGCAGACTTCTCCACAGGCCGGGCTGCCCAACGAGGGTCCTTGTTTTGTTGTTGGCGGGTGTAACCCGGCAACGCAGCAGCTGACTCATTCCAGTCTCGGGCTTATTTAATTCCCCGCGAGCCTCCTCCACGGATGGCAGGGGAGAGGGGGAAGGGACCCCAAGAAAGCACTCCGAGGACCCCGCCCGTGAGGAGGGGAGCCCAGTCCACAGGCCGGGGCAGACCAGCACTCCACCCTTGGGCGCCGTTCCTGACAGCAGGGAGAGGTGACCTCCATGGGCCTCCTGTGCAGAAGTGCAATGCTCTGGCCTTGAACTCTCGTTCACAATGTGTGAACAGCACTCACGTCAGAAAGGCAATCCAGCCTGCTGCTCGTGGGAGTGAGATTTTCTCCTTCAGTGACCAGCCTCTTCACGTCTCCCTCACTCAGGTCTCAGCTCCCTTTGCTGCCAGATGGCATGAACACTTTTCCGTTTTAAATATAAGTTGATATTATAAAGTGCTCAAAACAGTACCTGGCACATAGATAAGACAGACCAAAGTTTCCAGAATAAATCTTTACAAAGATGGTACCACTTTCTTAGCAAACGTCACAAAGATTGAGGAAATGAATCAAGTGAAGGAAACCGGCAAACAGAAGGCTCAAAGTACCTCCGAGCCCAAGGAGGTTTATCTGACTCATGCCCCTTGTTTAATCACCCAGAAAGGCTCCCAGGCAAGGCGTCACTACTCCACAGAAGAATAGGGAACCCAGGCTACAGCATTAAATACATTTGTTGGTGTTGTTCAGTGGCTCAGTCGTGTCCAACTCTTTTCAAACCGGTGGACTGCAGCATGCCAGGCCTCGCTGTCCATCACTAACTCCTGGAGCCTGCTCAAACTCATGTCCATTGAATCGGTGAGGCCATCCACCCATCTTTTGTCCCCTTCTCCTGCTGCCCTCAATCTTTCCCAGCATCAGGGTCTTTTCCAGCGAGTCAGTTTTTCCCATCAGGTGGCCAAAATATTGGATACACTAACTTTCATAAATCACTCCAAGAGTAAAATTACATCATAAAGTTCTTTCTCCATGAGGAAAATCTGACATTAATTCAGAGTAACTTTTATTCAGAGATGGAACACAACGTTTTATAAGCCACAGATACTTCTTGTTCTGTGAAATTCTCGTGCTTGTTCTCTGCACACTTTGGATTGTTTGGATTTTTCTTATTTGTAAGTGCTCTTTGCGTATTAAGGAACCTAGCCTTTTGTAATATATTTTCTGCATTTCTTTCAACTTACCATTTGTATTTAGATGTTGTCTATAGCATTTTTGCCATACAGAAGTTTTTACATAATCAGACTTACTGATCATTTTCTTCTATGTCTTCTGAGTTTTGTATCATTATTAAATAGTTCATTCCAAGGTTATTTTTAAAGATTCAACTGCTTTCTCTAACTTTCATGGTTTTTGTTACTTTGCACTTAAATCCTTGATCCATTTTGAATTTATTTTCTCTCATTTTTTCCTAATTATCCCCAAACCATGTACTTAACTAACCCCCTTTTTGCACTTATTTAAATATCACCTTTGCTGCTGCTGCTTCTGCTAAGTCGCTTCAGCCATGTCCGACTCTGTGCGACCCCATAAATGGCAGGCAGTCCACCAGGCTCCCCATCCTTGGGATTCTCCAGGCAAGAACACTGGAGTGGGTTGCCATTTCCTTCTCCAGTGCATGAAAGTGAAAAGTGAAAGTCAGGTTCTTAATCGTATACTAAATATCCCTACATATTTCACCCTACGTCTTAGATGCTGTGGTCTGCTCATTGATTTTCTGTCCGTTTCTGTGACATGCTATATTGTTTTATTACTGAATCATTAAAATATATTTTAATATATCCTGAGATCAGTCCTTCCAATACTAACTATTTTTGCCTGTTTATCTTTCTAGGTGAATTTTAGGATCATTTTGTAAAACCCTTTCTAAAATGTTACTTTAAATTATTTCAGGTAATTTACCTGGAATCTCAGTGAATTCATGATTTAATTTAGAACAAACTGACATTTCTACAATACTACTCAGTTTTCCTAAGTAGTAGGAAAAAGGAAAAAGCAGCTTTTTTTTTTATCCTATCTAGAACTGTAACATTTCTCTAAATAGGTCTAGCTCAATTCTTGCTAAATTTATTCCCAGGAATTAACAATATTTCAAATTTTAAAAATGACGCACACAGCAAAAAAGTCTATTACTCAGATTTACACTGCTATTTAAAGAGGGTTTTCACTTCAACTTGATTTCCTAATTGATTACTTACTGTATATAAGTGAAGGATAGTTCTTCAGTAGATAATCTTAGTTTTCCTAATCCTGCTTGCAGTGAAAGAAATGTACATGAAAATGAGGATCACATTATTCACACATCAGACTAGTCAAGATGAAATGATTACTATCTGCAGCGTCTATCTGCAGCATTAGTGTGTGGAGAGAGAGGAAGGCTCAAACTCCGCAGGCAGGGTCACCATGTGACTCCAAAGAGTGTGTGGGTAACTGCAGAACAACCCAACCACATCTTCTAAGACGTCTTCAGTGTCTTAGAGAAAGTGCACAAAAGTCTCCATTCTCCCAGGAGAGTAAACACGTGTGTTAAAAAACAAAACACTCTGATGCTAAAAACAAAGAAGTGAAGTGACAAGCATCCAAGGTTCCTGCTCTTCTCCTGTCTCATGACAACAGTCACAAAGCTTCTCTAGATGTCTTCAGAGGATGCCACTGGGCATCCTGAAGGGCGCCAGGGTCAACTGTGTTCTACAGACCTCCGATCCCATGATAATTCGGGGCTTATTAGAAATGAAGACCCCTGTGTCCAGACCTTCTGAACACATGTTTAGTGGGCTCATCTCAGAAATGGGCATTGTAGCAATTCCTGAATATCTTCTTACACTTTTGATAGCTTGAGAACAACTCTCGTAGAAGGTAGACTGTAAGATACTGAGTCTGATATTTTTGCAATCTATGCGATTCATAATCCCACACTATGAAGTCCAGAGTTTGCATATCTATATTAAGATGATGACTATATACCCAGGACATAATAAAGTATACATTTATCAGACACCATTTTACAAGTGATAGAAGAATAATGGCCTCTTGAACTATTACCAAAGAGCTTGTGGTTCTGGTGTGTTCTAGTGTGGACATTATATTTCTAAAATACCATACCACCACCACTGAGCAAGCATTTGATATTCTGCCAACCACCTGGGATAAGACAGCTACGATTTCACTGAAAAATATCTGCCCTGTAAGTTTACTCTCTCCTCCAACCATAGCTCCCTTCCAAGGTCAAGCTTATACCACCGACTCAGCTGGCCATGAGGACACAACACAGCACCATGAGTGGGAGAGGCTGTTGACTGTCTGCTGGCATTACTTTTTGCCAAAACCTCCCACGTGTTTAAGGCATTCTAGCCAAAAGCAATGGAAATCGCAACATCCCATCAAGACCCAGCAGAGGCAGGTTGCAGGCTGTTTGCAAAGGCTGTCGTGTGCCCTGAAGTGGTCTCCGTCTCCCCAGCTCCCTGGAGTAACCACTGAAATGAATAATCAAGGCTTACTATGCTCCTGCCAGCTCGTACTTTATCTAAATATCCAAGATATTTGTGTCACACCCAGAAAGGCAACCATTTTAGCAATAAGTGAAGCCGCAAAATCTCTGTTCAACATGCCAGTACTTTTAGATTCTCAGATTGGCTTATCTGTAAGGTGGAACTAAAACTTAAATGAACTTAAAAAAAAAAGAATTACTACCTTTGCAATAAATATCTGATTGGACAATAACTCTTTTTAATGATTCTAAGCACTTACAGTTAAAGCACTTGGCATGTGTACCCTGGGAAGGATTTCTGCTCCCAGGGGGCCAAGCCTGCTTGTTACTATGTATCTGTAAATGCTATCCACCGGGCCACATTCCTGGTGTCAAGTTCAAACAAGCAGTGTCAGGTTCCTGCCACAGATTTAGATGGCCTGTTTTCTCATGGAAATGCCACAATTTGAATTGGATGAGGACTGAGCAGAAAACACAGGGTCTCAAGGGGGAGGCCTGGACGTTTCCTGGCCTCCTAGCCTCCTAACACACCTTCTCCAGACAGAAACATAGGCTAGTCCCAAGGGGCCAGAGAAACCACTGGAAAAGGTCATTAGCTTGAAATTCTCTATCAAATCGGTTACCGTTTATTTTCTCTTGATAATTCAGAAATCACTGTTTCTCCTGGACCTTATTCTTACTTCTTAAGAGATGAACAAAACATGAACATCGGCACTGGGACAGATGCTATTGTTCAGTCACTAAGTCATGTCCAACTCTTTGCGACCCCATGGACTGTACACGCCAGACTTCCCTGTCCTTTACTATCTCCCAGACTTTGCTCAAATTCAAATCCATTAAGTTGATGATGCCATCCAACCATCTCATCCTGTCGCTCCCTTCTCCTCCTGCCCTCAATCTTCCAGCATCAGGGTCTTTTTCAATGAGTTCATTCTTCCCATCAAGTGGCCAGAGTATTGGAGCTTCAGTTTCAGCATCAGTCCTTCTAATCAATATTGAGGGTGGATTTCCTTTAGGATTAATTGGTTTGATCTCCTTGCAATCCAAGGGACTCTAAAGTCTTCTCCAGCATCACAGTTCAAAAGCATCAATCCGTCGGTGCTCAGCCTTCTTCATGTACAACTCGCACATCCGTAAACGACTGCTGAAAAAACCATAGCTTTGACTAGACAGACCTTAGTTGGCAAAGTGATGTCTGGGACAGATACCAGGGTTTGAAGCTGGGCCCCCACACCTCAGCCACAGGACCCAGGTAAGTTCCTCAATCTGTGTCTCTGTTTCCTTATTGGTAAGTTGGGAGAATGATGGTAACTCTCACAGGCAGGGCTGTGAAGATTAAGATAAACTACTCATAACAGTCTCTGGCACACAGTAAGCAGTCAGTTCAGGTTGACAGTGATGACTCAGTCCACTATCTAAGTGCACAGTACTTAAGTAAATATTGTGCCATTTGAAAGTAACCACTGACACAGCTATAATTCTTCACAGAAGTTACATTTTGAACTCTGAAAGGTCTGGGCAATATGTAAAGTGAAAGATGAAAGACTAGTATATTCTAAGAAAATCTCCAGGAACAAAAGCTTGTCTCTCTGCTTAATTGTGTATTAGTTGCTGACTTTAAAAAAATCTCTCCCTCACCCCCTAAAGAAGGGTAGAAAGAGTACTGTGGTTTTGGATTAGAGTCAGAGGCATCAGTATAAACTTGTTTATCTTAACATAGATACAAATGAATTATTATAGAAATAATTATAGATACATGTGAGTGTATATTCCAGTTAGCATCCATATACATATTTCCTAGCTCTGTTTACCTAGACTCAACAACAGTCTAGTAGCAAGGAGCACAGTCATCCCAGATCTTGGTTTTTAAATACCCTTTTCCAGTAGAAGTGATAAGAGCTGCTTGGAGAAATGGCTGAGTCTAGAGCTGTAGCCTAAAACATACAAGATGAGTCTGGAACATCTCCTTGTGCCAAAAAGTAAGGACATGCTAAAGAACCAAAATTACTGGAATTTGTTAAAGGAACACAGAAGCAACAGAAAGGGCTCCCAGTGGCCAAAGTTGGAGCAATTTGAGCAACAAGTTAAGTAACACAATATTGCACTATAACTTAAACTTATAAACATCTGTGAGTCCACACTGATACAGATAAATAACTAAATACAAAAATCAGGGAGGGGAGACAAATTTCATCTGCAGAAGAATTACAAATAACTTATATTGGGACTCCTCCCTCAAGGAGGTGGGGCTCAATCCCGCCCTCAGGTGTGGGCTGTGCCCAGGGACTGCCTTCCAAAGAGCGGGGGGAGGGTAACTTTACAGCCACCATCGCGGCCAGGAGGCCAAGGTCCACCTCACCAGGGACGTTATCACGTTGATAACACAAACTCTTGCTTAACTGGTAATAAAGTCACAAAAAGAGCACTTTACTTCTGTGGTCTTCTTCCCCTAAACACACGCCTGCCCCCAGTCCAATCACGAGAAACACAGCAGACAGGCCCCAAGGAGAGACAGTCTCCAAACTACCTGACCAGCACTAAGAACTGTCAAGGTCATCAAAAACAAAGGAAGCCTGAGAAGCTGTCCCAGCCCGAAGATCCTAAAGAGCCCTGGCAACTGGACGTGATACCGTGTTCCGGATGGGATCCCAGAATAAACAAGGGATGTGAGGGGGAAGGAGTGAAATCTCAGCAATGTATGGACTTCAGTTAATAATAAAGTATCAATACAATCAATAAAGTTAATAAAACTATCAGAAATGAAGAACCAATAACTAAGGAATATAGGTGTGAAAAGAAGAGAAGCGAAAAGCAAAGGAGAAAAGGAAAGATATAAGCATCTCAATGCAGAGTTCCAAAGAATAGCAACGAGAGATAACAAAGCCTTCCTCAGTGATCAGTGCAAAGAAATAGAGGAAAACAATAGAGTGGGAAAGACTAGAGTTCTCTTCAAGAAAAGTAGAAATGCCAAGGGAAGATTTCACGCTAAGATGGGCTCAATAAAGGACAGAAACAGTATGGGCCTAACAGAAACAGAAGATATTAAGAAGAGGTGGCAAGAATGCAAGGAAGAACTGTACAAAAAGACACGACCCAGATAATCACGATGGTGTGACCGCTCACCTAGAGCCAGCCATCCTGGAATGCAAGTCAAGTGGGCCTTAGGAAGCATCACTACAAACAAAGCATGTAGAGGTGATGGAATTCCAGTGGAGCTCTTTCAAATCCTGAAAGATGATGCTGTGAAAATGCTGCACTCAATATGTCAGCAAATTTGGAAAACTCAACAGTGGCCACAGGACTGGAAAAGGTCAGTTTTCATTCCAATCCCAAAGAAAGGCAATGCCAAAGAATGCTCANCCTAAGTATGGTGCTGTGTTACTTGGTTGCTTCACTAAGAATTCCAAGTCTTACTTCACAGCAAAAAAAAAAAAACATATATATATATATATATATATATATATATATATATATATATATATCTTTTTTTTCCCACAAAAGAGTTGGACAGGACTTAGTGACTAAACAACAATAATAACCAAAGATGCAAAACTGAAAAATACTTTTCCTTTTCTTAAAAAAAATTGAACATTCTGGAGAACAGTATCAGCAGGCATGACCTTACCTCTACGAACACACGATCAATTTTTAAAATGAATGATGATTGTTATTTAATTTAGCATAGATTTGAAAGGCTTTGCTACGTGTTGTTGTTGTTTAGTCGCTCAGTTGTGTCTGGCTCTTTGTGACCCTGTGGACTGTGGCCCACCAGGCTCTTCTGTCCATGGGATTCTCCAGGTAAGAATACCTGTGTGGGTTCCCAACTCTTTCTCCACTTGCTACATATAGACAAGATAAACTCAGCATTTAGTGTTCATTCCCAGCAACCACTGATGCACCGTACTATGCACCCTCATCCCAGGCTCCAGGCAGGACTCAGACAGTGAAGTCCCTGCTTCGGTCTTTCTAGAACAGAGAGAGGCCATAAATGGCACCAAAGTTCTAAAGGGGGCATTCCTACCTGCTTGGTAATGTCGTACACTATGACAGCTGCTGCGGATCCACGGTAGTACATGGGGGCCAGGGAATGAAACTGATGAGGAACAAGGACAGTTTTAGGCCAAAGTACGCATATTTTATACAATCCCACGTTACCATAAAATTATCATCCTACGTCAGCCCCACAGGATCCCTGGATTCCTCCCCTAGGACTTCCCCAGGACTCGGATTACATTTTCCTTCACCACAGCTCATACCCTTNTAGGCCAAAGTACGCATATTTTATACAATCCCACGTTACCATAAAATTATCATCCTACGTCAGCCCCACAGGATCCCTGGATTCCTCCCCTAGGACTTCCCCAGGACTCGGATTACATTTTCCTTCACCACAGCTCATACCCTTGTGATTTACAGACCATGAAACTCACTCTTGGGCCTGGCCAAAGTAAACGTTATTATCAGTGTGTCTATCCTAGGAATTTTCTTTTCTTTACTGCTCTTTATCTTCTATGCTGGCCAGGACAATCTCATTAGGATGATACAACAATAAGATGTCTTAATCCCATGGGCGGAGGAGCCTGGCAGGCTGCAGTCCACGAGGTCGCTAAGAGTCGGACACGACTAAGCGACTTCATTTTCACTTTTCACTTTCATGCGTTGGAGAAGGAAATGGCAACCCATTCCAGGGTTCTTGCCTGGAGAGTAGCAGGGACAAGGGAGCCTGGTGGGCTGCCGTCTATGGGGTCACACAGAGTCGGACACGACTGAAGTGACCTAGCAGCAGAAGCAGCAGACTAAAGACACAGATCACACAATCCGGGGCCAGACTCTAGGGAGGAACACCTCAGCTGGGGCACCTCGGCCTCTGCCCTCGGGGTGGGCAATTCCTGCAAATTCTCAACAAACCGTGAAAGAGATGAGCTTCCCTCCAAATGTGAACAGAGCAATCATCGCTGGTCAGAACCACTAACCCCCAAGAACCACTTATCCCCAGGTAGGATGGATACTTATCATGGGGACACACACAGATTTTCTGTCTAGTTTGAAGAATATACCTTTAAACATATTTTAATATATCTGAAGAACACATCACAGAGGGGTTTTGAAAGACAATGAGAAAAAGATAACAGCTCAGTAGATAAATGAACAATGGATATAGATAGATAGATGAATCACAGACGAAGAGTTATAAATTGCCAATAAATATTTTAAAACATGTTCAATGATAATAAAAGAAATGAAAACAAAAGCAATGATGGACTATTTATTAATTATTAAAAAGTCATCATAACCGGAGTCGGTGTGGCTTTGGGCGGGGAGGCACTCATTCATCCACAGGAATGTATTTAAAGATGTGACTACTGAGGCACTTCCCTGGTGGTCCAGTGGCTAAGACGTCACCATCCCAATTCAGGGGGCCCGGATTTGAGCCCTGGTGAGGGAACTACATCCCGCTGCTGCAACCAGCGACCCAGCACACCACTACGAAAATCCTGTAACCTACAACTAAGACCCAGCGCAGCCAAGTAAATGAATAAATAAATCAACATTTAAAGGAGAGAAAAATAAAAAGAACTGCTTACGGAAAGTCAGACAGAGAAAGACAAGTATCTTATGATGTCACTTATATGTGGAATCTAGAAAAACACCACAACATAAACTGACTCGCTGACATAGAAAACAACCTTACGGTTACCAAAGAGGAAAGGTAGGAGGAATAAATTAGGAGCTTTGGATTAACATACACACACCGTGCACGCAGGCTAAGTTGCTTCAGTCATGTCTGACTCTTTGTGACGCTATGGACTGTAGCTTGCCAGGGTCCTCCTGTCTATGTGATTCTCCAGGCAAGAATACTGGAGTGGGTCACCATTTCCTCCTCCAGGGGTTTTTCCCAACCCAGAGATCAAACCCGCATCTCTTATGTCTCCTGCATTGGCAGATGGTTTCTTTACCACTAGTGCCACCTGGGAAGCTCCATATACACACTGCTGATGCTGCTAAGTCGCTTCAGTCATGTCCAACTCTGTGCAACCCCATAGACGGCAGCCCACCAGGCTTCCCCATCCCTGGGATTCTCCAGGCAAGAATACTGGAGTGGGTCACCATTTCCTCCTCCAGGGGTTTTCCCCAACCCAGAGATCAAACCCACAACTCTTGTGTCTCCTGCATTGGCAGATGGATTCTTTACCACTAGTGCCACCTGGGAAGCCCCATACACACACTACTATATATAAAACAGTAGATTCAGAGGGATATGTGCTTGCTAAGTCACTTCAGTCACACCCGACTCTTTGTGACTCTATGGATCATAGTCTGCCAGGTTCCTCTGTCCATGGGATTTTCCAGCAAGAATACTGAAGTGGGCTGCCATCTCCTACTCCAGGGGATCTTCCCAACACAGGGATCAAACCCATGTCTCTTATATGGATTTATATATATATGTATAAAAATCACTTTGCTGTACACCTGAAAGTAACATAGCACTGTAAATCTCCAATATGAAACAAAAATCAAAATTAAAATAATAAAAATAAAAGCAACCATATTTACTAAAGAGTCGAGGTGGGAGGGAGCAGGGAGGGGAGGAAGGACGGACATTTTCCTGGCAAACAATAAAACCAGTATTCGTTTACTTCCTGTGCAATGCTTTTCACTGAACCAACACTGGCCAAGTTGAAATGATCCTATCTGGAAACAGGACGCATGTCCACCCCAGAGGTTCTCCTCTACTGCAGGATGTTAGCACGGCCTCACCAGAGTGTACAAGGAAGCAGGCCCCCATCCCAGCCTCTGGGCCTCGGGCGAGTCTCCACTCCATGAGAAGCTGCCCTGCACCCAAGTGGTTTTCAGAAGGGGGCACGTGTTACATGGAGCTCAGGATGGACACAGGAGTTCCCGGCAGGAGAGCCCTGGCCACTGGCCATGACTCACTGAGGACAGAGCTTTCCATCAGCACTGATTACCCAGCTCTGGGCTGTCCTTGTCAGCCCTCAAATATCTATTTTTAGTCCATTTTTTGGCAACCCACTCCATATGCAGAAACCAAAATCAGAATTCCTGCCATAAAGGAGGAAAAAGCCATGTGTTTGCTAGACATTCCTGCTTTGCTAATGGAAAGGAATAAAGTGTCCCTGCAGCCCAATTACATAAAATGCCCATTTTTCCAAAACAGCCTCCATCTAAAAAAAGTCCACTTAAACACTTGAAGTAAGAGAGGCAGTACCAAACGTACATCTCGAAAATCAAGATACTCGCGAACTCAGACACAAACTGTGGATCTTCTAAAATAGTTCTCAGCAGTAACACCATGAAGTGAATCTGGAACAGTCACTGGTCTACAGGTCTCATGAATTATTGATTAGAGCTTTCTATATAATGCATTACTTGCTCTTTCCTTCCTCCAGATGGAATCATTTTGAAATAAATCCGGGGTAAAGCCACTTCAACTTTATTGCTGGGGACTTAGGGGTTTTAATGAGCTAAAGTTCGAGTCTCAGTTCTAAAACCCAATAACGCATTGACCAAAGGATGTTTGTGGAGGACAGAAAGATAAATCACGTCTCGCCTACAATGTGTATACTTCCCCCACAAATATAAAACAAAAACACCACAAACAGCCTCAGTATTCAACATGACATCATTCCATTTCCATGAGGTCGGAATTAAGACTGATGAAACACTTGAGTAAAAGATTCTTCTAGAAACAAAGTGTGCAATCATAGGAGGTTGACAAAACTTATCAAAACAACTTACCTTGAAAGGTTATTTGAAAATCAGCACAATAGAGGCCAATTTGAGATCCCTTCCTCCCTAACTATATCCAGAATGCCACATTAAAGAGTTCAGATAACTTTCAGGTGACATTTAATTGTTTAGAAGAGGCACAGGACACTGCGAACAGGCAATGTATTTGCTCAAAAGAAATGACTGTTTATGTCCGTGTGTGTGTGTGACTGTGTTGTAATTGCCAGATGTCTACAGGGTGAGGGCAAGGGATTGCCCTCCTCTGAGCGTCTTAGACCCTCAGCTTTCACAGGTGCAAAGTGCCACCCACTTCCAGCAATCAGCAGAGGGATACATGGGCATGGCCTTTCTGGAAAGCATCTGGACAATGTATTTACAAAGGCTTACCTACAGGTCCACTGGCAGAGGAATGGATTAAGAAAATGTGGTATATATATGGGCTTCCCAAGTGGCACTAGTGGTAAAGAATCCACCAGCCAATGCAGGAGACTAAGGGATGAAGGTTTGATCCCTGGGGTACACAATGGAATATTACTCAGCTATTTAAAAAAGAACAAAATAGTATCAGTTGCAGCAACATGGATGGACCCAGAGATTATCACACTGAGTGAAGTCAGACACAGAAAGACAAATACCATATGATATCACTTATATGTGGAATCTAATTCTTTAAAAAAACACAAATGAACTTACTTACAAAACAGACTTATAGATATCAAAAACATACTTACAGTTACCAAAGAGCAAAGGTGAGGGAGAGGGATAAATCAGAAGCTTGGGATAAACACACGCACACTACTATCTATAAAATAGATAACCAACAAGGACCTACTGTATAGCTCAGGGAACAGTGTTCAGTATTCTGTGATGAGTAAGCTACATGAGAAAAGAATCTAAAAACGAATGAATATATGTATAACTGAATCCTGTCGTGATACACCTAAAACTAACACTACATTGTGAATCAACAACTCCAGTAAAATTAAAATTAAAAAAAAGTCTGGAAACATTCGTACACTTTGACTCAACAGTTTCACTTCTGAAGGGGATGATCAGAGGTGGCCTCAAAGAAACCATAATTGGTTGGTTTAATAGCTGGAATACTGGGCAGCAATTAAACTCAAGTTTCTGAAAAATATTAAATGGCACAGAAGGGAAGATGACTCAGTATTTCCCAAGGCGGAGTGTCCTGCAGAACACTGTGCCCTCGAAGTGCTTTTTGGAGAGAAAGCTTTCTTGGCCAAACAAGTTTCAGGAATCGCTACATACTAAAACTTTCGAACCATGTGTTGGAGAAGATTCTTGAGAGTCCCTTGGACAGCAAGAGCAAATCAGTCAATCCTAAAGGAAACCAACCATGAATATTCATTGGAAGGACCAAAGCTTCGATTCTTTGGCCACCTAATGTGACGAGCTGATTCATTGGAAAAGACCCTGATGCTGGGAAAGATTGAAGGCAGGAGGAGAAGGGGACAACAGAGGATGAGATGGTTGGATGGCATCACCAACTCAATGGACGTGAGTTTGAGCAAGCTCTGGGAGAGAGTGAAGGACAGGGAAGCCTGGCGTGCTGCAGTCCAAGGGGTTGCAAAGAGTCGGACACAACTTAGCAACTGAACAACAGCATATTATAATGCTTCCCTGGAGTTCACAAAGTATTATTGGTACAAGAAAGGCTCTGAAATTTTCTATAATTTATTTTGCTTTCACTCAGAATTCTTTATTTTCTACCTTTTTTCAAGTAATATTTCTTAACATCTGGGGACCTAGTGAGTGTCCTGAGAACCCACTTTAGGGGCACAGGGTGAAGAGATCTCGACTCAAGACAGGGTGCTGTCCTGGCTGAGCATCTGGCTCAGTACCAGTCTGGGCTGGGGTGGGCAGTGGTGGGCGGTGACAGCTAAGGTTTTGCCAGCTCTGTGAGGACACTCATGGTCAAGGTCGGACAGACTCTGGATGGAACTCTCGCCCTGCTCTTGCCTCACCTGCAACACAAAGCTCTCTTCATCCCATTCTCGGCATCCTGTGTGTGCATGCACACAGTCAGCACACAGTGGAAAGTATCATTCCAGGAAACCCAGTCCTTTAGACCACCCAGTTGACTTCGGGCAAAATTCCTTACACGCAGGTTTGTGGCATCATAAATTCCATAGCAGCAATGTTCTGCATGTCAAGAAGGAGCATTGATGGAAAATACATGAAGTTTCCTAAAAAGGACCAACCCCAGCTGGGCTCTGCCTCCTGGGTGAGAGTCACCCCAGCCGAGGGCACTGGCATCGGGCCCACGAGCTGCAGGGCTCGGTTGTCTGAGGATCTCAGAGAGCGCTGGTCCCCTGTGTGATGCTTTCGCACAGTCCAGGGCCAGTGCTGGTCTGTCCTGGGGATGGGGGCGGGGCAGCACACAAGCAGAAATCCTCAGCCTCCCCCAGAACGCCAGGGCAGTGGGCAGTCTAAGGCAGAAGCCAGAACATGTCCTGAGGTCCCTCAGGATTCAAACAAAGGGGGAAGAGAGGGAAGGGCATTCCTGACATTCTCGACATTCCCAGCTGGCAGAGGCTGAATGGAAAAACCATCACTGAATGTACCTTCTGTGCCATTCAGAAGGAGGTTTCTGAGTTTTACACAGGCCCTCTCTCTCCACAGAAAGCAGAAGCCTATTTAATATGCCTACTCAGATGTCCTAAAAACCCAATAATAAATACATAAAGTTGAATAGAAAAACCTATCAAAATGGCTATTTCTGAACAATGCCATTACAGGCAAACCCATCACTTGTTTTCACGTTTCCTGAAAGAACTCTTTTAAAATGTTAACTGTGTAAATTATGTTTGCAATGAAAGGGGATTTATTTTTCCTCTTTACTTTCTTTTTTCTTTTAAAGGTCCAATGCTAAAGGATTTCCTCAGCATTCAGGAATCACATCCACAGAGCTCGCTCCTCCTCCATTCACACCTTTTCTCAGCTACCAACTCCACCCAGAACCTTCTGTAACCCCCTGTTTGGGCAGCAGCAGGAACTCAACAAACTTTCAGCAATGAAAGAGCCAATAACCCTGTGTGGATGGGCAGGCTAGATGGTGGTGGTGGTTGTGGGGCGGGGGGG